>JANHFM010010863.1:6259-22814 GCA_032468115.1 Grayia smithii | reverse complement strand
AGTTTATCTACCCCGAAAGGATGAAAGGCTGAGTAAACCTTGAGCCTGGTGAGAATCGAACCAGCACTAATTGCAAGTAGCTGGACTTAAGTGGAGACACTTAGCCAGTGCATTAGCAATCTGCGCCACCAAAGACTCTCTATATATTTAATCATATATAGTTATAAAATCAGCACTAATGAAATGTACTAGCCAATTGTGTACACAAATTGCCCAAGGACAGCATCCTTTATTCTTGAATGTTAGGTTTCTACAATATATTTCTCTGGTGAGGATTTTTAGATGAAATCAAGAAAGATCAATTTTAATTATGGATATAGATTTTCCCATAATTTTCTTAACTGATACACAAACTGACATTTCTTTGACAGCAAGAAATTATTTACCAATATCCCATATCAGAAGCATCCCAAAAAATAAAAAGTGTAAGAGGAATATTTCTCACATTGTGTGACATATTGGAAAATATGACTGGGACACAAATAATTAGGCAAGTATTGTTCTTATCATTTTTGCACCACCACCATTACCAGATTTCTGATCTTTTTCTTTAGAATTTAATAATTTTATACCTTTGCTTTAAATTTGCTGTCTTAAGTATTGTAAGCTAAGTAAGTATTGTAAAATAAATAATAAATTGAACATGGTTGTGTGCTTCTTGAATTCTAAATGATACCCTGGCTATCAAAAATTGTGCAACACTGGATAATATGACAAATCATAGAGTAGTACTGGCTTAGCATCTGTTATGTTATTTGCATAGTCCAAACTGCCTATTAAGATAATACACATGTAGGAGAATAATAAAAAAAAACCTGATGGGAAGAATTTTAGCAATTAACTATTGCCTAAAAGTTAAAATAGGAAAGAAACTGGGTTTTTATGCATGGTGCTAATTGACACATTTGTGCAATGATATAATTGCATGACCATATTTTCTTTATTATTTTGTTAACTTTTTATAGTTCATCTATGTTTTTATGTGGGAAATTGGTCCATGTGGCTTATTGGAAGAAGGCTGACAAGCTGCTCATAATTGGCCTTCCAGCTGAAAGGTACATTTCTGTATTTTTCCCTTTTTAATTTTTTTTGCTACATAAATTTAGTCCCTAAAATTATTCATAAATATTTACTAAAATCAGAAGATCATCCTTCTAAGATAGTTGTTATAAAATATCTAATCTCCTATGGCATGTAACAAAATGAAAACAACATTTTAAATATAGAACCCCCAAAATTAGTTCATGTTCTTTTCATTTGCTTTTAATAACACAGGATTGTGTGCTATTCCTTGCACACATTTTTCCTTCTCCCTTATATGCATTTATTCCGTTAGAAAAATTATCTAAAATATTATTTTGGTTTTTTAGTGTACCTCTCTCTCAGCTAAGGAACATGACTGCAGATGTTGTGAGACTATTGACCTTCATGTACAATTCCTTGGATAGGTAAGCATTCCAGTTCTGAACCACTGTAACTAAACCTATGCATTTTAGTTTCGATTGCATACTTACATTGTTTAAAATGTACTTTTAGGATTTTATGTTGATGGACAGATCTAGTTATCATATGCTTGAACTATGCTTGAAAATTGTGATTTGCTCTGCAGAATGGGAAACTGAGAAATCAAACTCAAATTATTTAAATTCCCAGGAGATAAAGTATAGCTTTGTTTGCTAGATATACTTTATAAGTTTTAAATAGAAATATAAAGATGAATCTCTGAATATATCAAGTTAAATATTTCATTTTGTTTTCTCAGTTTTTCATAATAAAGCAAGTTGTTCACAGAGTCATTTTTTTGTTCAAAGATTGTTTTCTTTTACATTCTTTAAAGAAAATTTCCTGCTGGAATCTCAAACTGTTTTAGAAGCTCCATTTAGAATCTGAAAGTTTTGTTCTTGCACATTTTGACCTGTGTATAGAATATTTTTCTCAACAAGAAGCTTTCTCTAACCCCAACATGGTCTAGAACAAGGGTGTCAAACTCGCGGCCCGCAGGATGGATGCATCAAGTGCTAGCCATGCCCATCCCCATTTTAACGAATGGGAAAAAAGTCATAATATGTGACATGACGACAACATGACAATGCGAGTTTGACACTCCTGGTCTAGGAGATGCCACTGATGTGTTGAATTTTTATCCTTTATACCAGGAGTGTCAAACTCAAGGCCCAGGGGCCAGGTTCAGCCCGCAGGATGCTTAGATCTAGCCCACAGGCCCACCCTGAAAACAGCAAAGAACTGGCTCGTGGTGCCTCTACCAGCAAAAACAAAGCTCGGGAGGACCATGTGAGGCCCTCCCAAGCTCCGTTTTCATTGGCAGAGGGTTGCAGGAGTCCGTCGCAGCCTGAAAACTGAGAGAGCCTGTTTTCACTGGCAGAGCTCTCAGGCTGCCACAGGCGCCCCCGACATGAGTGACATTGACCTGGACATGCCCACCCCGGCCCCTGAAGTCAAACAACCCTTATGCAGCCCTCAATGAAATCAAGTTTGACACCCCTGGTTTATTCCATAGCCACTAAACAAAGTCTAAAAATGTAAAAGTGGAAGCATCTTGAAAATCATGTAAATTCTTTCATATTATATTTACATATTACATGTAAATAATATCTAATAAAAGAAAATGGATATATTTAGCTTATAAAGATTGTGCTTTTACCAGAATAACAGTAATCAGAGCATTCCACGTAGGAGAATATTTAAAATAACTTGATTTTAAAAATGATTACAACTGAATTTTTCTTCCTTTCTTTTTCATACTGTCCTTTCCAGTACCTGTCTCCTTTTTTGTTTTGTTTTTATGTTGTTTTCTGATTTTTTAAGACTTCCTATATTGTATTATAAATATCTTATGCTAGGTAGATAGATTATAGCAAGAACTAGCATATTTCTCATTTTTTCCAACTTTTTGTTTGCTTCTTCAGTGCTTTTTGTCAGGCAGGAAATACTTCTCGATTGGATTACTTCTTCAGCCTGTTTTTCCAGCAAATTCTTCAGCATACCAACTCCAATGCCAACCCAGGTTCTCACCATTATGATAACAGCTCATTACTTTTATACAACTTTCCAGGAGTACGATGGCTGTTGCTACCCCAAAATATTAAAGTAAGCTCGATTACAGATTTTTAAAAATCAGACATTAGTCTAATTGAAGTTACCAAGATACACATAGACGTTTTCATGTATGTGCCGAAATATTCTGACTCAATATTTTTTTATCCCTCAGTCTGAATAACTAGCATATATGTGAATTACCATAGTAAATTCAAATTGTCATAATATACTAGTTCATGTCTGAACTGTAGCTCCAAATAACATGTACTCAGAAGTTTGTATTTCTGAATATTTAGCTGATAAAATGCAGAGCATATGCCGTGCCTAATAGAAATTAATGGGATAGTTACAAGGCAGAAGCCACTGCTCATTTTAAAAAATATTAATGTTACTTTTAAGCTTAAAAAATAACTCCTTGATCCAGACCTCTGGAAGAATGACGTATGGACAGAAGAATCAAATCTATAAATGTTGGGGCTACATGGGTATTGTGTCTTGTAAGCACTGAATTCCATAATACAATCTTCATAGCAGCTGTTAAACATGAAACTTGTAGTGTCATAGTTTGGGGATGTTTTGCTTCCTTGGGACCTAAACGATTTCTGATCTTTGAAGAAATTATCAATCTGCCTTTTATCAGAAAATTGTCCAGGAGAACATCAGAACCTTTGTCAGTTGAACCTGAACTGCCAGTGAGTCATGCAACAAGACAAGGTGCCCATGCTTTCAAGAAAATATACAAAAGAATGAATGAATAGGAACAAAATACATGTTTTGGAATAGCCAAGCCCAGACTTGAACAGAGTGAGAATGTTTCTTTAAGATCTGAAAGAATAAGTTGATGCAAGTAAAGCCTCAAATACTACTGAATTGAAGCAACTTGTTATGAAAGAATAGATCAGAATATTCATATAGTGATGTGAGAAATTGTTCACCAATTATAGGATGATTTTGTTGTAGTTACTGCAGCTAAAAGTAGTTAATCAATTACAAACTTGAAGGGGCAATTAGGTTTTCATGCTAGGTTATCCCATGTTGCATGTCTTTGTTTATGAAAGGAATGAAAGAACGAACAGCTATTGGTGCTGTTTGTTTACTTGGACTCTTTATATAGAATCCACATGGTAACATTCAGTGGCAAAATAAGTACAAATTCAGAATCAAGGTGCTTTTTTCACAGAATCACACATGATCCTCTAAAATTTTTCAAAAGTTTATGCTTTTAAATCTATAATATTCAGGGGTGGGTTCTACTTACCTGTCCTACCGGTTCTAAAGGTGCACGCGCTTCGTGCGTGGTTGGAGAGTGTGGAGCGTGCATCTGGCGCGCGCGCGCGTGCTTCGCCAGACAGGCACTCCTGCGCATGCACATAAGCTGTTTTTGCCCAAAAAAGTCAACGTTTTCTGCGCGCAAACGCACTCCATGCACTCCATGACCAGGCCAGTAAGTACGGGCACGTGAGGGGTGTGCGGTCCGGCATCACAGCATCAGACCGATGACATCACAGCATCGGACCGAACCGGGGGCAACCCACCACTGATATTGTTGTATTGTTCTTGAAGGAGATGATGTTCTAGTAATTCAAGACTGGGACAATTTTAAAATGTTATTTAAAGCCTTATACATTTAAATGTTATTTAAAGCCTTATACATTTAAATGTTATTTAAATGTTGGCTTGATACATTTATGAGTGAATTTGTTGTGGTATGACATTTCAAAGATTGGATACTTTTGGTTTTTAAGAAAAGCAGACTATACCAGAAAAGTGGCTTATTCTGTTATAAAATGGTATATTATGATATATCTATAATAAGAATTAAGAAAAAGTGACTTCCCAAAATAGGGAAATGTCATTTGTTTTCAATTGAGACATAAAAGAGCAGAGGAAATGAATGATATAAGCACTAGCTCTCTGGCTAACAATTCTCGCAACATCGGTTAAAGACTACTGTTTTCAGACTGCAGGGAGTGTCTCTGCTTTCTGACAAAATTTAGAACAGACAACATTTTTATATTTGGGAGATAATTACTATATAATTATAAAAGATATAATTAAAAGTGATTTCTTATTTCTTAGGTAAAATAAAAACGTTATGTGAGAATTTGTGAAAAACTTTCCATAGAGATAAAGGTTTAGTGAAAAAGATTTTTCTAATAACTCAGTGAGGATGCTATGTCACATTTCAAGGAAACTTTGTGCCTTGTAATTCATTAGCATGAGGGTGAATGTCTTACATTAAGCACTGCATTGGAAGCCTAAAAAGTATAATTGTTTTTGCTTTAATCTGTAAAAAAGCAATGTGTAATTACTGTATATATTTTCTTTTGATCCTGTTTACAGTAGTTTCCAACACTTGTCTGATATTTAATTTGTTAATTATTGTGGATTGAAAATGTAGTTGTGTATATTAAGATATTGTTCAGAAGCCTTTTCAAGACTGGGAACAAAAGGCTTGCTTGCTTGTTTGCTTGCTTGCTTAATTAATTAATTAATGTCCACAGATGATTCTAGTGGCTTACAAACATTAAAACTACATATTAAAATAATAATAAATAATAAAGCACTAAATAACAGTGATAAATACTGTTTAAAGATAGGGAGGGGGGGGAACACAAAATACACAAACATTATGAATATATATGAAAGTTTTCTGCTTATGTATTTTAGGTAGAAATTGATGCAGCTCTGAGTGACCTGGAGGCAGCAGACTTTGCAGAATTGGTAAAGACTTTATTTTTAATCAGGTGTTTTTTGCATTTATGTCAGTTTCTTCATTTATTTAGTACAGAAATTAGTTTAAAATTGCTGATTTCAGTCGTATGCCAGTTATTCATGTAAGAACCAGAATTGGGATGTCATAACTGGTGGCTCACCAGTGCTACAATGGAGGCTCTGCTCCTATCATTGTTCTCCTTACAATGTTTTCCTCTTTTTCATTACTCTTGCTTTGATCATGTGTTTCAAAGGGAGAGTATGAATTAAGAGTAAGAGGGCCACGCAAAAAAAAATCTTATCTTCTTCTCATAGATCCTAATTCCATGTAGTTGTTGTTCCGTCTTACTATCATTTCCTATTTTTTTCCATAGGAGGGATAAAAAGTAAGGAGAACAGCAAACTACAGCATGTTTAATAAGAATTGGATCTACAGTATAGGAGTTGGGAACAAAAATAACAAGGTGAATTACTGCAGGAAAAGATGAGATAATCCAAATAGGGTATCTGTCTTAAAATATGGAATACCATTTATTCATGTTTTGGTTGAAAAAATGTAGATGAATTACTTTTTAAAAACATTTCAATATTTATTTCTAACATATGGTCATTTATGTATGAAATATCTATTTGCAAATCTTGTTATCTGCAAGGACATGGAGTAACAACTATTAGGCCTATATAACAGTCATAAGTACAATTTTGAATTATAGGATCACGATAAATTCATTTTAATCCCCCAGTTCATGTAAATGGTGAACAAAATGGATGAGAGCATCAAGACTTGTTGCACCCTACAAGTGAGGGCTAAAGACAGATTTCACCTCCTGTTAATGCCACTTGATATTGGGCACAAGGAAAGAACCATCACAAAATAGTACCCCCAATATTGATCAAGAAATTAAGGAGTACAAAAATGGACATAATATCCTCATCATGGCTCTGATCCAGGTGATTCACAAGCACAACCATTTCCTGTCTCCATTTGGTGACCAGTCTGAAATCTGAGTGAAAGTGGTTCAGATAATGAATTTCTTCCAAGATCTTCTGCAACTAAAGCCCAACTAAAAAGGTTCGAGACCAAACAAAAATTGTCCAAAATCATTGGGTCAAGCAATCAATCACTTCTTAAGGGAGAGTCATACTATAGCCTTCTTCAAGGCTGTTTGATAATGCCCTCCTTCAAAGTAGTTGTCACCACATAGACCCAGAGCAGGACCTTGATCTTACAAACAGGTGGCTGAGCTCACAGTCTTGAAGTGCATTCTACTTCCTCAGGTTTTTTCACAGGCATACAGGTTTCCAGATAAACATACCAGACTCTGTCCTAATCATTTTCACTGTATCTGTTCAGTTAGTGTCTTCTCGGGAATTTACTGCATCATATTCTGTGTCAAATTATACATCCTGCTGGTCAAGTAAATAAGGCAAAATTAGAAATGTTCTATTCTATTCATAAATATTCTAAAACTACACATTGGATCAGGTAAAATCCAAAATTCATTGTCTTTCTTTTTATAGTCTGAAGATTACTACGATGTGAGACGACAGTATACATTTTTAGGCTCATGTCTCTTCTATAAGGTAAGCTTTTGCAAACTTTACTGCTTTCTGGTCAATTGATTACATTCAAACAACAAAACCAACTTTAACTGAACCATATACTATAAGGTGTTAATCAAGGGAAAAAGATTTTTAAGTCACAATAACTATAATAAGACATGGGGTGGGTTTGAGTGGTTAGGGTTCTAAAAAAAATTAGTGCATGGCTGTATAGTAATATATTGTCTGTGTTTTTATTTTAGGGATATTTAATTAGTAGCCACTTGCCGAAAGAGGACCTTATTGATATTGCATTATACAGCAGGCATTATTGCATTTTGCCCTTAGCAGCAGAACAGCGAATCGGTCAGTTAGTAATATGGCGAGAAGTATTTCCACAACATCATCTTCAGGGTTCTCAAACTTCATATGAGGGATTCCAAGAACCCCTAGCAAGATACTTCTTACTCATTGTTGGCTTGGTAGGTTTTTATAGCATGAACATTGCTTTCTGTGGTCTTTGCTATTCCTAATTGATGCAGTGCAGCTTGTAGTGACAATATGGTAAATTTCCATCTTGGCAAAACTCTGTGCCAAGCTTTCAAGTGTCTACAAAGTGCTGTACAAAGTATTTCAAAGGGATTCAGAAAATTTCAAAAGCAAACAGGATACCATTCCTCAAGTCATTAAGGCATTTATGTCCTCTAGAAGACTCACTATAGCTTCTGTGATGAGCTTCTCCATGAGCACATGCACAGACAACTCTTTGCACTGCTTATGAGTGAAGTAGCTTTGTATGTATAGGTAATCTTACTTAATGACCAGAGTTGGGACTGACAACTCCATTGCTAAGTGAAATGGACATTGAGAGTTCCTGTAACCACAACTTGCAATTGTACTGTCAGTTACTCCATTGACCCTTCTTTTGGAAGCCAAATGTGAATTATGCAAATAGAGATCATGTCACCATGGGATGCTGGGATGGCTCATAAATGCCTGCCAGTTGCAAAGTGCCTGAATATTGGTCCTATTACTGCAAAGATGCTGCAGCAGTCAAAAGTGCAAGGGCTGGTCATAAAATTACTTTTTCGGCACTGTCATAACTTCAGGTGGTCACTAAAAAGGACAGTTATTAAGCAAGGACTACATGTATATACATTCAAGAACTAGAAAAAGCTTTTAAAATGTGTTGCAGGAGAAATACAACTGCTTTAATACTTCAAAGAGAGATTATTTGCTGATATCATAACATCTTGTGATATACCCATCAAATATTTTGTACAATGATAGTAAAAATTAAAATTTCTTGTCTATTCATGTTGCTTCAAGTATCTAGGTTGACCTTGTTTAGCAACTGCTTCATTTAGCAACTATTCACAGTTATGATGGTGATAAAATAATACTGTGACCAACTCTTGCATTTATAAGATTCTCAGGACTGTAAAGCAAAGGGAAGCTGAATTAAAACATAAGCACAATTGTGGTTTCATTTAGCAACTGCTTCACATAATCACCAAATTGCTAGTCCTTGTTATGACCACTAAATCTATATGATAAACACCTGCATAAGGTTGACAAAGGAGGGCTTATCAGCTATTTCCATGAGCACAAATGCATTCCATGTTCTAGTACAGAAGTAGAAGTGTATTTATATAATTTATTTATATTTATAAGTGCTATAGACCATTTCACCCAAACTTATTTTTTTAAATTTTCTTTCTCTCAAGTATTTTGGTGAGTGCTGATTTTTAGTTTTAGAGTTTACTTATTTTATGTAACTTATTATGTATGTATGTAAAATAAATGCACTGGCAGAAATAGTTTTTTTCCTTTTTTCCTTTTTTTTAGAAGCATTTTATACTGAGTGTATTGCTTGAAGCAGGAGGTTGTTCTTCCAAAGCTATTGGAAATCCTGGACCAGATTGCATATATGTTGACCAGGTGAAATCAACTATCCTTCAGCTGGATGGAATAGATCTTAGCATAGATGAGAGATTAGAAACAGCTTCTGCTCCATTGGTGTGTTGCGTAGATTGGTTCTTCCCTTCATCGTCTGACAAATTGGAGAGCTTTTCTAATTTGTCTGTTCTCAGCAAACTGCATCATATGTCAAGTACTGCATCTTCTCCAGCAAACAAAAAAGTGAGTTCTGGTAACTCTGTCTTTAGGACACATATGTTTTATTATTTATTAATTAATTAATTAATTTATTTATTTATTTATTTATTTGATTTCTATGTCACTCTTCTCCCTGGGGACTCAGGGCAGCTTACAATTGGAGGAGCCATATAAAAAAAATAACATAAATGAAAATAAAACAACATAGATGGCAACCATTAAAAAAGGGGCGGGCATTAAATAAGTAATAAAAATTAATGTTAAGTCCCTTGAGGAGTAGTCAGTGTCCTCTCAATGGTCATGACACTCCTGAAGGAAGAAATGTAATTCAGTCCATATATCATATACAATTGAAAAGTCTTAGTGGATTTATTTGTTATTTAAATAATGGTGCTGTATTTAATAATGTCCATAAGTAATGTAATTTACTTTATTTATATAAAAAAAGTTGCAGGGATATTTAATAAGTAGAAGAGAAAATAGTTCATGCCCATGATGTATCTTTTCAATATTTTTCTGTTTCATTAAAGTTTTATACTATTCCCCACCTATATGTACAACCTAGAGCAAATATGACTTGTCAAAAATTAATCTATAAGACACAGTACTAACAGTACTGTTACACAGCAGTACAACAGTAAATACACAGCTATATCAAAGGCTTTTATATAACTGTAATTCTTTTTCTAGAATAAACTGACTATGCCATTATTTATTGCCATTTCTTCCTGTATTCAAGTCAGTTCCTATTGTGGTCCTTTCTCCCACAAGAATGAGCTTTTTTTATTCCAAACTTAAATACTAAATAAAAGTTGAATGCACTCAGCATGGGTAATTTATTATTCATATAGTTTAAGAGTTCAGGTGACAGCTGTGTATTTCCTAAATACAAATCATTTAATAAATAACAGCTTTTTCAAGTGTTAGTTTTGTAAAAATGTATTGCAATAAAAACGGTACTTTTTCCTAGCTAGCATGACATGTCCACTAACACAACAACTCAGCATTGTTCACAAAACATACAAATTGCTTTAACGGCTTAATATATTTTGAAAATACAGCCATTTGCCATCTGTGAATTCTGAGGCTTGCTTACTCTCTTACTGTGAAACTTTTTTGTTTCTCAGATCACTAAAAAGAAGCCTGTTCTTCCAAACCCATTTACTTTTGGAACCCTGAAAAAGAATGTGCAAGATAAGGAAGCTGAATTATATAATGCCATGAAGTAAGGGTTTTTATTTATAGTTAATTTATAGTATTTATAAAATCTCTTTTCTGAGTACATTAATATTTTCCTAGAGAATGTGCAGATGGACATACCAAAAATGACGTTTCATTGCTGATTTTTAAAAAATCCTTTTTTTAAAATGAAGTATTTTGAAAAAAGGGACTATTTTTGAACAGATAGATAATTACTGAAAATACACAAATATAATGTTCAGCATAATGTTAATAAAAAGAAAACTTACACAGAATATATTAAGTTTTGTCGTGATGTACAAGTAGTCCTTGACTTACAGCCATTCTTTTAGTGACCATTCAAAGTTACAACAGCACTAAAAAAAAGTGACATGACCATTTTTTACACTTACTACCATTCAGCATCTCATGATCATGTGATCAAAATTCAGGGGCTTGGCAATTGGTTCATATATATGATGGTTGCAGTGTCTTGGAGTAAGATCATCAGCTTTTGCGACTATCTGACAAGCAAAGTCAATGGGGAAGACAGATTCATTTAACAACTGTATTATTAACATCTAGTGATTCAAGTAACAACTGTGGCAAGAAAGGTTGTTAAATGGGGCAAAACTCATTTAACAACCGTCTCACTTAGCAACAGAAATTTTGAGCTCAATTGTGGTCATACGTCCAGGACTACCTGTATGTAGTCCAAGACTACCTGTATAAATGTGATGATAGATAGATAGATAGATAGATAGATAGATAGATAGATAGATAGATAGATAGATAGATAATAGATAGAATGTTTGAGCTTAATGCTAAAATCTCCATTGTATTTATAAATGTAAATTATTATGTGTGTATATGTGTGTGTGTGTGTGTGTGTGTTTATAAATGTTAAAGAAGAAAAGAAAAATAACTGTGTTGGCTAATTTAGAATAAATCTGTAAACCATTCTTACTTAAATTTAACAGAAGCTTAACTAAATTTAAATAAGAATCACTTTCATATTTCCAGATTTTGCCATTGCTGCATATTCTTTAAGTTTAGGTTTCCAATCTAATATAGTTGGTACTATGTCTTTTAAAGGTTTAATTGCTGAATTAACAAAGGGAAATGAATAATGTCATATAGGTGGCAGTCAATCTTTGTTTTCGTATTAAGGTGTTTCATGTACTATTTGCATTTCCACAAACAAGTCCTCAAATCATGTTGAACATGGGTGCTGCATAAGGACTTTTTGTTAATATTTTTTTCTACAGGTATCAGCCTGTATTTCAGTGTTGAATCAAGATATAAATTTACACTGTAATAGAATGAGGAGCAGCTAGATAGTGATCCTTATGGATAGGTCATGCTGGCTAATAGCAGCTCTAAATATTTGTAATCTAAAGCCACTGTCCTCTTTGTATGGGTGGTAGGGATTGTGATTTAGGAGGGAAGTACTGAATTTACTATACCTTGTCAGTTGTTGAGATCTTCAGAGATGTAAGAAAATTAAAACGTGATCCTGAAATGCAGGCCCAATACTCCTGAGTCTTAGGAAGCTGAATCAGTAAAGGTATATAAGATCTGCATCCATTTTCAGTCTCCTTTTTGCTTCACTTATAGCACCAGTCTCCAACCTTTCCAGGCGCAAGTAAAGCTGTGCCACATGTGCATGCTCACACACTGTTTCCACAGCCCTGTTTATGGTTGATTATGGCTCAGTAGTGGGTCATGGCCTGGGAGTTGGGATCCCCTGACTTATAGGACATTGACTCCTAGTTTTAGTATGCAGGTTTCAGCCTTAAACAATATGGTGAAACTAATCAATTGTTTAGTTCTTTATTACCTTTATTAAAATAAAAAGTTTTCTGTTGTCTCAGTATTGGATTTGAACCACATGCTGCAAAGCTGACTGGGCTTGGTAAACTTGTAAAAAAAATTCTATCAACATTTATCCTATTGTATGGGATTAAATTCTAGTATTTATTATTTCCATATTAAATAAATATAAATATATATGTTCCATATTATTAGCATTATATAACTACTACTGTGATTCCCCAAAAATAAGACCTAACCAGAAAATAAGCCCTATCTTGATTTTTAGCGTGCTCCTAATATAAGCCCGACCCCAGAAATAAGCCCCAGTTAAAATCGCCATCAGCCAGAGATGGGTGTGAGTGGGTATGGCCAGCACCAGAGGCAGCGAGGGTGTGGGGACAACGGTGTCTGGCAGCAGCCACAGCCCACACAGTGCAGGTGAGTTGATTACCTGTCCAAGCAGAAGCAGAGATGGGGAAGCACATGATCCAGACACACCGTGCAGGCCATGGGAAAGTCAAGGGTCAATGGGCTGGAGTGGGTGGCCGCAGGAGGGTTGTCTTTGCTTGGCCACACTGGCAGCAGATGGTCCAAGGTCATCCAGCTGGCTTTGTGCCTAAATGGGATTAGAATTTATAGTTCCTAGTCTGATACCTTAAACACTACACTAAACTAGGACTCATGATTATTAAGTCTGGTTAATTTCTTACCTGTATTAATTACTAAAGAGCATAATCAGTTATTTCCTGATGATAATGCTTTGGGGAGAGTTATGCTTTCAGGTATATGTGATGTATAATATATTCAATTTTTTAATGCAGTATACTAATGCTGGGATATGGTATACAAGATGACCTCTAAACATTATTATAATTCTATTATAATGTGTTAACTATTAACTATGTTACTAAAATAGAGAATTATCATGTTTCCTATAAAATTATATAGAAAATCAAAAGTCCCGATCTTTTTCTTTTTGTAATTTATTATTGATGATGTATGTTTATTAGGTATTTATCTGGTTGTTTTCTTTTGCTGTTGAAGGTTGACTTCAGGTCCAGAAAATACCCTCTTTCATTATATTTGTTTAGAAACAATGCATGGAATTTTTATTACTCCAACACATGTTGAAGTAGCACAACTCAGTGGAACTATCCATCCACAGCTCATCAAGAACTTCCATCGCTGCTGTCTTTCCATCCGGTCCATTTTTCAACTAACTATGCTGAGAGAAGTATGTCCTTATATTTTGGGAAGGGGCAAAAGAGAATTGTTGCAAACAACATTCTAGATATAACTAGGTAATAGCTATTTCTTTAGACAAATTTCTACTTGTAAAAACTCCCCCTTCATCAGATATTTCAGAATTATCATATACAATATGACATTTTTTTCTATTACTTCTCCATACTGCCAGTTCAGATATTAATTTTGTTGCCCTTGCTTTAATGTAGAATAAAAAGTCTGGGAAAAGATCAAAATCCCAAAAAGCAAATTTGGACCTAAATCAAGTGAAAGAACATGGTATATTGTTTGAGTGTGCTCCTGACAGCAGTACTGATCAAAAAAAACCCGATTCCACTATAATGTACTGGGTGGTAGGGTAAGTAATACTTTTCTTCTTAATTTAGTCTAAATACTTATTACTTGGTTGTCCAAATTCTCAGAACATTTTTGTTTAATAAAAACAACCTATGCAATGGTTTTTTAGGTTCTTCCCTAATCCAACATTTGGTAATAGAAACTGTAGTAAACTAAAATGCAGCAAAGGTTAAATTCATACATAAATATACATATTGAACGTTTCAACAATCTCTACTGGACCTTTAGAATTGTATCTAATTTGATAGATCTGTTTTAATCCTACTAAAATATTGTTTTTACATATATTTTAATCCTATGCTGACACTGAATTATGTTTTTTCTGCAGGAGACTCTTCCTAGAGCCAAAGCCTCAGGAATTTTATGTCTGTTTTCATGATTCAGTCACAGAGGTTGCTGTTGAATTGGCTTTTAAGTTATCATTTGGCTTAGCTGTATAAATAAACGTATCTGCAGTTTTTCATTTTCCATGTCACAGAAAACACAAAAGTATTACATTGAAATATTCCCTAAAATCAGTTATGTAATATAAAAACATTCACACATTTATAACACTATTTATGAAAGTCATTCCTTTCAGAAGACTGGAAGTTGGTATTATATATTAATTATATATTATATGTAAATACTACCTATAGAATCAGTGATCAAAATGTATACACAACCACATTTTTCCCTTAAAGTTATATTCTTGGAAGAAGCACCTTTAGAACTTTCAAAGAATCTCACTCATTATCCAGTTAAAATAGAGATTTCTATTATGTACAGCATGGACCTTTTTGGACTTTATTTAAAGAATTCAATGTAATGCTTGCATATTATGTCAGAGATAGGGAACTGTTTTATTTCAATTTGATATGGGGTTTAAGATCAAAATATATGGGATACCAAAACTAAAGTTCAAAACTTCAGATGATCACGATGATTTTATTAGAGACAGAGAAAAGAAATCTTAGTTTCTGCTGTCATCTAATGATTGTCCACATTATACAGTCCTGATCTGGTGGCCTTAACAAAATGGATTCCTTAAGTCTTGCAGAAAATTTATATGCAAATTCTTAGGAGAGGTAGTTTACTTTACATTAAATGGATATAGTACTTTGTGATACAAACAGAAATTATATTTAGAAAATATAAATATTATAAAGTAAAACTGAATGTTTCCTAGTACTTCGAGATAAATGGAAGAATTGTCCATTTTGTTTCAGACAATGTTATATGACTTTTTTACAATAAAGGAATATTCTTCAACTAGTCTTGCATATAATTTAATTCTTTTTCATTTAATTTTTAACTAAAATATATCTTTGTATGAGTTCATTATATTCGATAGTTAAAGACATGCTTTTTAATTATACTAAAATGTAAAGAACTATTAGTCACATATTCATATCAATAATTTTTTGAACATATAAATATACATTAGAGAAACATACTTAGCACTAGATTTTTGAAAGTAAGGACCAAATTAGATGAACGTCATAAATAACAATTGTGGCTTAGTTTAGGGCATGAAGCCATAAATCAACTACAGTGGCTAAACCAAAAGCAACATACAATATGTTCAGTATGATACATAAACCAGCCAAGATAGGCTTTTTAAAGGACTTTTCAATCTGGACTCTATGATTTTCCTCACTACCATCCCAATTCAGGAAAGTTTTCATGCTTAGAATTTCTATTGTAAAATTAATATCTTCTTGTGTAAATTAGTGATTTTATTGTAATGCCAACAGCATTATAGCAACAAGTCAATTGAGACTACAAGAAACAAAATATAAATTTATTCCTATTAATGAACAGAATCTTGTCCAACTCAGTTCTTGGAAGATTTCTCCAATCATTGAGAGATGGAAAACAAATATGAGTGGTCAGATGTAAAACTAACAAGTACTATATATTAACCAGGGATGAAATCCAGCAGGTTCTGACAGGTTCTGGAGACCTGGTAGCAGAAATTTTGAATAGTTTGGAGAACCAGTAGCGGAAATTTTGAGTAGTTCGGAGAACCGGCAAATACTACCTCTGGCTGGCCCCAGAGTGGAGTGGGAATGGAGATTTTTCAATATCCTTCCCCCAGGAGTGGGGATGGAATGGGGATTTTGCAGTATCCTTCCCCTGCCACACCCACCAAGCCACACCACGCCACAGAATGGTAATAAAAAAATTTGGATTTCACCACTAATGCTAACCCATTTTCAGAATAAGAAAAACCTCACTAATCCTTTATGACTCCCACTTGAGCAGTAAGCAGAAGCTATGGCCAGCTTCAATTGGTGTACCAGTGGTATCTTTTTGTGATCCAGCAAATTCTTCAGAACAGAGATTTGTATATTTATTGTCAAACGATAATTATACTTGGGGCTACTTTTGAAGATAATTCAGAAAATCCTCATTTAGAAAGCAATAGTATGAGTGCTGGTAGGTGAGAGATACTTTGCCAATATAAAACTCTAGTTGCTGCTTTGGTTGCCAAAAGCTTCCAGGTGTTATTTTTAATCTATATACCTCATATGGCTCAGCTCCT
>JANHFM010010854.1:244459-268365 GCA_032468115.1 Grayia smithii | reverse complement strand
TAGTTTTATTGGGGTAGTGTAAGCATCGCATTTATTTTAATTCTGTTTTTAATTACTCTTATGTTTTTATTTGTGAGTCGCCCCGAGTCCTTCGGGAGAGGGGGCGGCATATAAATGCGAGAAATAAATAAATAAATAAATAAATAATAGATGGAGTCTAGTCCGTGTGACATGTGGTGAGGAATGCTAGGGTTTGTAAATCTGCAGTGTGGAACTCCAAAACTTTTGTCCATAAATGCCTTAAATTGATTAGTTGAGATTCAAACCATACTAAAGAACAAAAGTTCTTCAAACATCTTGAAAACCCACCACAGAAATTTCCCTGTACTGTGTTTTCCCGAAAATAAGACCCTGTCTTATATTTTTGTGAACCCTGAAATAAGTGCTTGCCCTTATTGCCATGCATTCAAAAGCCCGATTGGGCTTATTATCAGAGGATGTCTTATTTTGGGGGAAACAGGGTACAATTTATATGTAGTATAATAGCTCTGCCTTAATTATCTTAGTACTGTGATGGTGAACCTATGGCACGCGTGCCAGAGGTGGCACACAGCGTCCTCTCTCATGGCACTTGAGCCGTCACCCTAGTTCAGCTCTGCCGTGCATGCGCACATCCCTCCCGCCAGCCAACTGGTCTTCGGGTCTCTGCCACGCATGCATGGGGGGTGGGGCTTATGCGGGGGGTGCACGCACATGCGTGGGGACAGAGCGCCTGCAGGGGGGTGTACACATGCATGGGGGCAGGATGCATGCATGGGGGCTGCATGCGCATTGCATTTGAGGGGTTCAGGTACGCGCTTTGGCACTCGGTCTGGAAAAGGTTAGCCATCACTGCCCTAATAGTTGTAAACTCTGCAGGGAATTCCTTTGTTAAGATTTCAAGATTCTACTGCCCTATAAGTAATTGAGAAATTCACATGTTTGTTGTTTTCTCAGCTTGCCAGCTTCAGAGGGTTTGATAGAAATGTGAGATTATTTAACAGTAGCAGGATGCCTGTATTATCTTAGAACCAACTATACAGAATTCTCCGTGTGAGGAAAAGAGCAGCATGGCTAAAAGTTCCCCCTTGGAAAGAGACAGTGCTGAAATTCTCAATTGGCATGACTGCTGCCAGGCAGAACCAGCCTCCTACCTTCCCCAACCTCAAGCTCTGCTTATTCTCCCACCCCTCCAAATGATGTGAGACTTATTACTATCTTGGTTTTGCCAGGAAACCCAAAGGAGCACTCAATTTACCAGCCAGCAGAGAGGAATGGACTGACCAGCTATAGGCCTACTTATCTGCATCCATGCCAACTTTTCAATTAGCCAGTTAGTCTTATTCAGCTCTTTGACGGGCATAACAACATCTACAGCTGTCTAGTTTAGCAGTACCTTAGCCACAATCTCTGCCTGGAACTTCGCTGGGGTGCTTAACTTTTGCCAAGGAGGAGTTCCCTGACCACACTGGTCACTGCAGTATCTATGAGCCTTCTCTGGTAATTAAAAATGGTTGTCTGTGAGATTTTGCTTTGAGCCTCAGAAGGAACTGGGCATCTGGCTTCCACAGAGTTATCCATCTTTGTATTTCCTGTTAAATATCCCCCTAATCAGAACCGGAGCCACAGCGTTTAGGCAAGGAGCCGTTTATTATTCTAATCACCAATTAACGAACAACGCAACACAACGGGGACGACTATTTATACAAGCCGTCCCCAGAAGAACAACCAATAGCGGGGACTGAAACTCCCACAGGAATCGAAGCTGCGCCTCTTTCTCTCGGTGCCACAGGAACTACGGTGGGCGCTGGGGGCTCGGAGGCTAAGGATTCAACACCCCTCCATCCTCGGACCGCACAGGTGTAGTCCTCCAAATAAACTGGCCGTCAGTGAGTCCGAGATGAGCATCACAGCCCTGTTGGTGTCTTGGATGTAGGGGAACCCCGGGCTGACTCGGCAACAGATGTGGAGTCCTGCGGTATAACGGTGGACGGAGGTGGAGGGCTCATGACGGGAGGATAGTGTCTTGAGGCTCCTACCCCGGACTGGGATTGTACAGTGTTTGGCCCGCCACCGACTGCGTTGCTCAGCCCGGCTGACTCTCCCGGGCCGTTGGTGGACCCCGATTAGGGATGATTGACAAGTTGTCTTGTTAAAACTGGATATGATTGACTGGTGGTGCCCAACGGGGGCGCGCGACTCTCAACGTTGATTCCGCCGCCACTGAAATCGGGCGTATGCTGGGGTGATACGCCGGTCTCCACCTCGTCTCCTGAGCTGCCCGTCTCCGCAGCTGCTCAATGTGCCGGCGCCAAGTCCTCCCATCCTGCAAGAGCACGACGTATGAGTAAGGGCCTGAGATAGAGGTGATGGACCCTGGTACCCATTTGGGGGAGGAGCCATAATTCAATGCAAACACCCTATCCCCCACATTCAATATCCGGGATGGGCAAGGTTCCCCCAGAGGCATCACAACTGAATGGTCAGGGTGTATGCGGTCCAGGACGGATCGGAGACGCTGGCCCATTAGGAGCTCGGCAGGGGAGCGGAGTGTAGTCTGGCAAGGGGTGATGTGCTGGGATAACAGATAATGGGAGACCTTTTCATGCCAGTCCCCTGGCCCAAAACGCGCGAGAGCCTCTTTAGCGGAGCGCACCGCACCTTCGGCCAACCTATTGGCGGCCGGCCTAAAGGGGGCGATCAGCACCTGGCGAACTCCCAACTCAGTGAGGAATACCTGAAAATTGGCGGCTGTAAACTGAGGCCCATTATCTGATACAACAACGTCGGGAACCCCATGGGTGGCAAATAAACGGCATAGCTCCCGAATAATTAACAGGAACGTGGTAGAGGACATCAAGATTACCTCGGTCCATTTTGAGAAAGCATCTACCACTATCAGAATATTCTGACCCTGGAATGGCCCTGCTAAATCAATATGCACTCGGGACCATGGAGAGCGAGGAATCTCCCACTCACGGAGTGGCACCTTATGGTCAACGGGGCGGGATAGTTGGCAAGGGGAGGATTGTCGGACCCAATCCTCCACTTCCTTATCAAAGAAAGGCCACCACAAGTAGCCACGGCCTAAGGCCTTCATACGGCACATGCTGGGGTGGCCAGCATGCAAGGTGCCCAGTAGGGAGGGCTGCAGGCCGGGGGGAATGACAACACGATTCTCCCACAGAACGCAGCCCTTCAAGGCAGACAACTCATGTCTGTGCACCCAGTACAGCTGGAATTCGTCGGGGACGGGGCCCACAGGCCACCCGCGCAAAATCCAGTCCAACACCCTGGACAGGACAGGGTCAGAGCGGGTGGCAGCCTCAATGCGAGCCGAGGTGACCGGAGACACAATAGCTTCAATCATTAGCACGTTGGGGCCCGGAGTGGGGTCCTCCAGGGCCTCCGGCAATGGACAATGGCTTAAGGCGTCAGTGTTCGACAAGAGGGGGCCAGGGCGGTACTCCAAGGAGTAATTATAAGCAGCCAGGAATTCCAACCACCGCGACATGCGCGGGGACAAAATTTGGGGGGTAGCCCTGTCCCCAGCCATCAGACCCAACAGGGGCTCGTGGTCCGTGACCATAACAAAATGCCAGCCATACAGGTAGTCGTGGAAACGTTTTATGGCAGCCACGATGGCTAAGGCCTCCCTGTCAGTCTGGCTGTAATTGCGTTCGGTGGCGGACATAGTCCTAGAGTAAAAAGCTAAGGGGACCTCCATCCCATTCGGCAACCGGTGGGCCAGAACGGCACCGACGCCGAATGGGGAAGCATCAGCCACCACTACAAGAGGCCAAGTGTCCCGGTACTATATGAGGATGGCATCTGACAACAACAACAACCATTTGACAGCTGTGAAGGATGCCGCTTCACGGGGCCCCCATGCCCAAGGGGCTTTCTTGTCGAGGAGCCTTTGCAAGGGTTATGCAACTGTGGCCTTGTGAGGCAAGAACATTGCGTAAAAGTTTAAAAGTCCCAAAAAGGCCTGGAGCTCCGCCTTACTTTTGGGGGCTGGGGCATTCTGGATGGCCGCCACTTTGGACGCTGTGGGATGAATGCCCTTCTCATCAACCCTATATCCCAGGAACTCTACGGAGCTAACCCCGATGTGGCATTTGCTAGCTTTTAGTTTGAGCCCCCACCACCGGAGGCGGGTCAGAACTGACTGCAACCGCTGCCTAAGTTCATTGTCATCCCGGGCAGAGATGAATATATCATCAAAGTATGGCATGACGCCATCAATACCCTGCAACATTCTTTCCATCAGCCCCTGGAATAACCCAGGGGCCACGTTTACCCCGAATTGGAGCCGGCGGCATTTGAAGGCCCCTCTATGGGTCACGATAGTCTGCGCTAGTGTGGACTCATCCGTGACTGGCAACTGTTGGTATGTCTGGGCTATGTCTAGTTTAGCAAATACCAATCCGTGGCCCAGGGAATGCAGCAGCTGCTGCACAACCGGGACTGGGTAGGGGTTCGCTTGGAGGGCCTTGTTAATCGTCGCTTTGTAGTCTGCGCAGATGCGCACAGACCCATCGCTTTTTAGGGGAATGACGATTGGTGTCTCCCAGGGGCGTGGTTGATGGCCTCCAAAATACCCTGAGCTATGAGTTTATCCAATTCTTTATCTACCAATGGCCAGAGGGCCAATGGCACCCGTCGGGCCTTGAGACGGATCGGGGGATGCTGGGGATCTATGGGCAGGACAATAGGGGAACCAGTGTATGTGCCCAGGCCATCAGAGAAAACATCCTGGAACTCCGTTAAGAGGCTTCACCAACCCCTAGGGGAGTCTACCATGGAGTGGATGCCCTCAATGGATAACCCCAATTCGTGGAACCAGTCCAAACTCAAAAGAGTAGGGAGTTTGTCTTTTACCACAACCAGAGGCAGGGTCCCCTTAAATCCCTTGAATTCCACCCGGGGGCTGAACGTCCCTAGTACGGCAATGCCGTGACCCTGGTAATCTCGTAATTGAACCTGACAGGGCTCTAACTGGCTCCGTGTGACCGTGGGGACAACCTCCCGTAAGGAGTGCCAGGCAATGAGGGACCTAGAAGCCCCAGAGTCAACTTCCATCTGGCAGGGGCGCCCCTCCACTAAAACACAAAGAATTATTTTGCGAGCCTTCAGGGAAGGCTTAGTCTGAGCAAACGGTTCAGGCAGATCACGACCTTCAGCGACAAAGTAGGACCTTTCGTTGACAGCAGTTCGGGAGGCCACACGACGTTTGGGCTGAGTGGAGGCAGGCGGAGGAGGCTTCGCACGGCAGACCTTGGCTAGATGACCGACCCGTCCGTAGTTTCGACACATGGCATCCCTGAAATGGCAATCCAAATGAGGGTGAAGACCTCCGCAACCCCGGCATGGCGGGGTCTGCGCCGCACGGTCGAGACGTCCTTTTCCTGTGGCTCGGGAACCCAGATGGTGGACGTTGTCGGAGGCAGCCTCGTCAGCCACCTCATCCTCATCCAAGGACACCCCCGGCAAGGCGTGGATGGATTGTGTGGGAGGGGGCAGCCCCGGGAGGGAGACACGCCGCATTTCAGTGGTGGATTGAAGGGACAATTCCGATGCCCCGGCTTCATCAATGGCCGCTTGCAGGGTGATACCTTTCCGCTCGAGCAGGCGGCGCTGTACTCGCAGGTCCCTAATGCCGCAAATTAGCTGTTCCAGCAAGGTATCGTCCTGGTCAATGAACTCGCAGTTCAGCGCGGCAGTGTGCAGGGTCGTCAGATAAGAATTGATGGACTCCCCCTCAGCCTGGACGAGCTTGCGAAAATGGAACCGGCGCACCATCCGTGAGGGGGATGGGGTGTAGAACTCCCTCAAGCGCTCGATGAGGGTGTCCCAGGACACTGTGGCCAGCTTGGTGGGGGCAAAGAGAACAACCGCCTGTGCAAACATTTTAGGCCCGCATACATACAAGAAATGCGACCGCTTCTTGGAGCTGGAAAGATCGGTGAAGTCGTGGGCGTCCAGGTAACAGTCAAAACGAGCCTCAAACATCTCTCACGTTTCCGCAGCGGCATCGAAGGGTGCGAAGACATGCGGAGGCAGGGAGTGAGCGACATCAGACATTCCGGCAGGAAGAGCGGCAGGAGCTCAGAGACGCTGCCGAGGCACGGGGGTTGGAGACCAGCTGAGAGGACACTGCCAGCTGATGAGAGGAGGGGGGGGTCAGTGGTCCACACCCGTCGTCGCCAGTGTTAAATATCCCCCTAATCAGAACCGGAGCCACAGCGTTTAGGCAATGAGCCGTTTATTATTCTAATCACCAATTAACGAACAACGCAACACAACGGGGACAGCTATTTATACAAGCCGTCCCCAGAAGAACAACCAATAGCGGGGACTGAAACTCCCGCCGGAATTGAAGCCGCGCCTCTTTCTATCGGCGCCACAGGAACTACGGTGGGCGCTGGGGGCTTGGAGGCTAAGGATTCAACATTTCCTGATTGGCATTTCCCCGGACCAGATCTTAGCTGTGCTCCCTTTCAACATAGGTTTACTATTTTTCCCCCCAAAGAATGCTAGATCTTTTTTTAATAATAGTTTTTGCAGTCTCTTGAAAAGATACTAATCTTTTTCTGCCCAGATGGTGATATTAACCGGTTCAGAGGACCCAATTCTGTTTCGTGGGTGCTGCTAGTTATGTCACAATCAAATCTATTAAGGGAGTGAGGGATAGTTTGCTGTTTCCACATGGTAGCGTTTGTTGTTTTTACTACTTTTATTATTCCTGAGGGTTTGCAATTAGTGTTACAACTGTTCTCCTTAGCAATTAATTTTCTTGGGTCCACTTCCTGTAGCTGCAGTTCCTATAGCTATTAGAGTGGCCATGGTTATTTAGACTGCCCTTGGTGGGAGGGAAACATTTTGTATCCTTCATTCTGGCTTTTCTGACATGAGGTGCATTGGGGATGACTTGTTTTCCTACCACTTGTCAATTAGGTAACTTGCCAGGTGGCTAAACTGCTAAGTTCCAGTGCTATTCAGAACTACTGAAACTCTAAACTCAGCTTCCTTGTTGCCGATTCCTATTTGGTCACTGCAACAATGATGCTGTCCTTACTAATTGTGGGCAAAATTAAGAAAAGAGATTGGTGGATGCTGCTGGCTAATCAAGAGGAAGATCACTTTTCAGCTGGCCTACCTCTGTTTCTAAGCCCAAAGGGTGGAGAATCCAGAAGCAAAGAGAAATCAGTGTTAAGCTGCTCTGTGCCATTAGAAGAGCCCTGAACTGTTAAAAGGAGCCAGCCTTTTTAATGGTAAAGGCACCAGGAGACCATGAGTTCTAATTCTACTTTAGGCACAAAACCAGCTGGATGACTTTGGGCCAGTCACTCTCTTTCAGCCTAGGAAGAAGCCAATGACAAACACCTCTAAAAACCTTGCCAAGAAAACTGCAGAGACTTGTCCAAGTACTTGTCAAGAGTCAACATTGACTCAAAGGTAACAATCACAACCACAAACAGCTGTTCTTATTATCAAGTCACAGCTCATAGATAACTTTGCTTGGGCTTAGAAGGTAAGCAAGGTGGATTCTGGTTAGGCTTTTGATTGGGTACTTCGAGGGAACACTGAGGTTAGAGTAGAATACAGAAACACATCTGAAGAAGCAGCAATAAATCACTTCTATCCTGTTGCAAAGAAAACTGTAAGGTCTCCATGTAGCCTTTAGGTATTTTGCCTAATGCAAAAGATACTTTACTTTTACGCTGTTAAGTATCATATGCACCCATTGATTCCTAGAAAAAGTGATCCACACAGGATCCATTCTGTAAACCTAGAAATATGTCACTGATCTTCCTATTTGCTGGATTTTTTTTCTAAATGGTTCATAAATCTTCAAGCGTCAGAAAAATTCTGCTTAGATGTATATGTCTTATGCCTGAAATCTTGTTTCTTTTATAATATCTAATAACATCATTCCAAATTAGCCACAGTATTAGCCAAAATCCTTTAGTATTACATGCTACTGAACTAACCTGGCATCTGAACTTGGCTGTTCTGGGTTGGATGGGATCATTATTTGTAAAATGATAAATTAGGAACCAAAAAAAACCCACACAAGAATGGAAGTATTGATTGACCTAAACTCTCCTCTGTGTATTTTTGTGTTTGCATGCTTGTTTCCAAGGTCACAGAATTTTTTTTTACAATGAAATCTAGTTTTATCACACAGAGTCTGTTACAATGAATGCCTGTTACATACAAAATTGTGTTATCCTATCAAATCACATAATTTGTATCATTATGTACATTGTACAGATAATATAATTAATGTCATTTGTGTAATGATAACATGAAAACAATATTTGTATCAATTTATATCATTTGGGTGATAAAATAATTATAGCATTGGCATAAATCACATAATTTATATCATGTACATTGTGCAGATAATATAATTAACGTCATTTGTGTAATGATAACATGAAAACAATATTTGTATCAATTTATAGCATTTGGGTGATAAAATAATTATAGCAATGGCATAAATCATAGTTTGGTTTATTTCATGTGAAGTCTGTTGTAGTGCAGACTGCTAAATAGACATTACTGTGTTACAGGCTGATAGATTAAGCCTGTTTATTTTCTAGAAATGTAGTTTGGGTTGATATATGCAAACTATATCCAGACTACATACTCAGATATTCCTAATTCTTTCAAATCAAATGTTCATAAGATCCCCCCAAAAGGGTCTTCTATCAATGTGGATTGCCTGGTTAGGATTAGCAATAGCATTTAGACTTATATACCGCTTCATAGTGTTTAGCCCTCTCTAAGCAGTTTACATAATCAGCATATTGCTCCTTCATTTTACTCACCTTGGAAGGCTGAGTCAACCTTGAGCTGGTGAGATTTGAACTGCCAAACTGCAGCTAGAAGTCAGCTGAAGTAGCCTGCAGTGCTACACTCTAACCATTGCGCCACCTCGGCTCAGATTGGATTTGTTTCTATATCTGTCAGCTAGGCTATATTTGGTAAGCTAGGTAATAGTTTACCACAGAGATGGGTTTCAGAAGGTTCTGACCATTCTGGAGAACCGGTAGAGAAAATTTTGAGTAGTTCTGAGAACCCGGTAAATACCACCTCTGACTGGCCGCACCCCCATCTATTCTCTGCCTCTCGAGTCCCAGCTGATTGGGAGGAAATGGGGATTTTGCAGTAACCTTCCCCTGGAGTGGGGAGATTTTACAGTATCCTACCCCTGCTATGCCCACTAAGCCACGCCCACTAAACTATGCCACACCCACCAAGCCACACCCACAGAACCAGTAGTAAAAAATTTTTGAAACCCACCACTGGTTTACCAGCCTTATAGAAAACTGATGTATCATTCTTCCTGTCCCTTGGGCTAGAAGGAGAAGTTAGAAAAATGCTTGTCAATTTTACTCTAATTCCTAAAGGTCTCAAATCAATAAGTATTGTGAGGGAATTCTGGCAGCAATTGGCTGTAGAACCTGGAAATATATGCAAAATGGCATTGCTTCACTGCATTTATATGGGTTAACGGAATAGCAGGTGAAGCATCTACAGGTGATCCTCATTTAACAATGACCACTTATTCAATGACCATTCAAATATATGGTGGCTTTTACAAGTTTGGATAGGTTTTGGAGAACCCCATAAAGTATTGATTCAGACCTCTGACAACCTGTCTCTCCCCATAGATTGCTACAGGGGAAAGAAGTGGATGCTGGAGATATGTATCTCACATCCATTTTGTTGTAGTTCCCCACTGCTTTAATCACACTGGGATTTGGCATACAGGCTCAAAATCTTGATCTCTGATGTAGCCCTTAATAGAAAAAAGTTGTTCTACAGAGCAGTAGCCTTACATGTCCATTCTTATATCGGAATCCATGCAAGAGAAGGGAGTACATATTGAAATGTGTGTCACAACATAATTTCCACCTCTTATGTTCCTGCATGTAACATTCACACAGTTATGAAAGATTGGTGTAATATACATTTCATAATTTGGTGTTAACATGGTTGGCTGAAGATGCCAATGCTTTGCATCTAATGTCATAAACAGTGATGGTGTTCTGAACAAGCAATGGAGATTCTTAGCTGATCCCTTGGAAGGTATAGGTCATCTCCCAGCCAATAAGCTGCTATGAGACTATTCTGTACCTGTTCAAAGTCAAGGGTTGTCTTCTCCAAGACATCTGTGTATTTTCATCATGCATTCCTTGATTGTGAACACTCAAGGGAGTTTCCTGGTTTACCTCTAGAACTGCCTTGCTGACAGAACTATGCGAACATGGTTCAAAAGAAAACTTTATGGTTGGTTATAAAAAAAACATCCAGAGGGAAAAACAATAAATAGATCTCTGGCTCTATAACAGACTTTTCTAAATTCCATGAAATTTAGTGCTTGGTTGAAGATTGCACTGGATAATTTAGGGCTTCCCTCTTTTAAGCATTCCAGAGCAAAGACAGAATTTTTCTTTCCCATTAAAGTTTCATGTTTCTATTTTTGAATTTCATGACTTGGGGAAGAATAAAACAGTTGGGCCTCTCAGTAAAGTCCTCGACATGTTTCTTCATGTTTACCCACTCTGTCCCTTTGCCAGATCTTTATGGTTGTTTGTGGGGTTTTTTTAGCTCTCAAAAGACAAAATAGCCTCATTAAATGTTAGGATTAAAAGATAAGGACTCTAAGATATAAAGCTCAGTTCTTGATTGGACAGGAATGAAATGCCTGGATGCAGTCTTTCATAGGAATCATTTGAAGTCAAAAATATTTTCTAAAAAATATCCCTATTGAATTTTGGAAGGATTATAGATACACACATATACATGCACACAGTCACAATTATCTGGGGCCAGGAAGTCATGCCCAGATGTTCACTTGACAAGCCTGAACTCTATTTCACTAATCAAGTTGGTACTGGCTTTGCAATGAATTTGGGAAGTTCCTGCAAGATGCAATTAAAACATGTAAGTATCTGCCTCGGATGTTTTGAGTTCCTTAAGCCACTTTTAATACAGGGCCCATGGTGCTGGACAACATGTCTTTGGCTGTATAATATCCAAATATATTCCAATTAAATACCTTAACCAAGAGGCAACAAGCCACTGAAAAAGCAGTTAATATTCAGAAATATGGAAGAGTTATTCAATATTGTGCAGTGCAACACTTATTTCTGAATTTGCTTGCCTTTTACCAAAACTTTACTTTCTCCATTAATAAAAGTCAGAATATGTCAGATTAGTCTACCTAGTTGGTTTTCATTCAGACACAAATCAAGACCACTTCCACTTTTTCTATGTCCTTTGTTTTTAACAATATTCCTTAATATATTTTGAAAACATTTAAAATGTGTCTGTATGTGTGGGTGTGTTTTGTAATTTAGTACAATAATTCCTTAGGGTTCCCCAGAAGTTCCTAAGAAAATGGCTGTTTGCACAACATTGTTATCTGTTTTCTGGGCTCACATTTTTCCATTTTTCCCATTCAATCAGCCTACCCTACGTAACTATATTTCTTATTCTGACACAGTACTTCCACATACTTGCTGGCTTCACCCCCTCCACAATTTCAAAAGCATTTTTGCACTGCTATGTGACTAATCTCATTGCTGATATCTTCACAGTACTCAATGGACTTTTTATTTTAACCTGACCTAACCTCATATTTTAAAAGCAAAAATCCCCTATACCTTTAAGTGGAAGATTTTCAATCCTGGTTATTAATTACAAAGTAACACAATTGCCTCCTTTGGGTGATAGAATGCAATCCACCAACAATTTGGCAGTGCAAATAGCCATCATTTAACAACTGCTTTGTTTAATCGTCATTTGCATTTACAGCAGTGATGAAAAAGCAATTTTACCACCAATCCTCACATTTAGTCTTTGTTGTAGGTCAGTAAAGCAAAGGAAAGCTAAAGGGAGATTATAAGCACAGACCCATTTTCATTTAGCAGTTGTTTTGTTTAATGACCAAGTTGCTGCCCTCAGTTGTGGTTACTAAATAAGGACTATCTATATAGTGCACAGAAAGACCAGCAATATTAAACTGCTGTTTTACAATATAGATTTACTGCAGTGGCATACCAAGGCAGGGCAGTGGGTGTGCTCTACTCCAGGTACAGACATTAATGAGCTACTTTGTCCGAAGATGGTATCCTATCCAAAACATGGTGGTTATAGGTGGGAAGTTGGATCATTGCTGCTGGCACAACAAACAGCTGCTAGGAGAAAAGCAACTGAGATGGAGAAAGGCAGGCTGACAGTAGTGTGATTGGACCAGCCTGCATTCTGTTAGTGTTCCTGCAGCTGTTGCTTAGCCCCAGCTTCAGGGCCCAAATATGCTAGGTATGCCATTGTCACATGGAAAATATGAATTACCTGCCAGTTGTCCTCCAGAAGGAAATTAAAAATGAAACATACTTTGAGAAATGCTGGCATTTCGCTAAGCAAACTGATAAATCTGTTTGCATGGACAAGGTCCTGGATGTGTGTATGAAGCATGCAACTATTAGGATTCCATTCTTCAAGTGGAATTGATGACCAATGTACTCTACTGTTTTGCTATAGAATTTACCAGGATTGGTGCTGCTGGGACACAAAAGTAGTAAAAAGACTTTGACAAGATCTTTCAAGCTTCTAGACCAGCGATGGTGAAACTTTTTCGGTTTGCATGCCATCCAGCCCTGACCTGTGCGTGCAACCATGCCACTGCGCATGCAAAGAGCAGTCGCACACATGCCCCCTGTGGCGTGTGCACAACTGTGCCATCTGCACATGCGCACGCTGCTCACTGGCTGTCTCACACACATGTGCAACCACATGCACATGCTCACGAGAGCCAAACTGCACACATGCACAGGAGCAGGTAAGTGCGGCGACAGCTTACGTGCCGGGAGAAATGGTTCTACGTGCCACTGGTTCGCCAACACAGTTCTAGACCATTGGACAAGGGGTGTTCAGAGGCTGTACCCAGAAGCCTGCATTCAGATACTTTTTACATGTGTTGGGATCACACTTCTCAACATTCTCAGTATTACTGGTTGAAAATTATGATAGTTGAGAGTAAGGGGACAGAAAGGGCTGGGAAAAGTCCTCTATTGCATCCGCATTGCAATCTGCATTCAGATTGGGTCTACTAGTAATGATTGGGACAGGAGTGATGGTGGGTGGAAATATATTACTCAAATTATTAACTGTGCAATGCTCAGAATACTATTCTGAACTGTGGACAATTTGAACTCGTATTTTATTAAAAGGGTCTGTCTTTTTTAACATATACATAAAGTATATACAAGATAAACAGCTCCATTTAACATCTGGTTTTGCCTAACTATAAAAAGCATTTGACTTTTTACCCTCTCTCCTTTCACTAGCAACCATAATTTGTTCTGTGGGCCAGATGAAATAAGATTTGCCTCCCCCCTTCCACAGCAACCAGATGCTGTGTGCTTTAATTTTGTATCAGGCAGGTGTTCCCCCACCTGGGAAATGTGGAGATTTGCCATCTAGCAGAGTTTATGGTTTTTGATGGAAATGCGAGGGCGTTAAATGTTATTTGATGAAGAGTTGCCTTTATCCCTAGTGGGCCCCCATACGCATAGCATATGATCAGTGAAGCAGCTGTTCTGTATTTGAGTTGAAGAGCTATAAAGTTAGAAACGTGGTTGGCCTTTTCAAAACATAAGCAACTGCTTGCTACTATGGTGATGAATTTCAACAGTAAACTCCTGTTTTCAAAGATGTCTAAACATAATAATCCCACTGGACTCATGTTCAGGTGGTCCTGAAGAGTGAATGAACTTGGTTACTATGCCCACAGCAGGCTTGTTTACTCAAGAGTTTTATTTTTACTGACACGATCCAGGTTTCTGGGAAGATGCTGTACTTTAGGGACAATTTTATGTTATTTCAAAACAGTCGCAAACACAGCAGATTTCAAATCAATTGCACATACTCCTTAAGTCACTTAAAGGAGTAAGGAGCACAGAGCCAGATTTTATCTGCTACTTGAAGATGCATATTCTACCATTCCAATCTAGAATATGAGCCATAAGGACACCCTCATGTGAGGAACCGCTGCTAATCTAAAACCAGCTCTGTGGCTGATCCCATGGTATTTATGGAACTGATTTATTTTGCAAATAATCTTCAAACTGCCTTTGAAGTATGATGAAGCCCAAAAGGTTCACTCAGATTTTTAAGTGGCAACTCCCCCCAAGCAAGCATAATGTAAGGGACAAGAATTTTTGGAGTTGTAATCTAAAAAACCTAGAGGGCACCAGGTTGCATAATCACAAACAATAAGGGCACTCAAAGTAATTTGTAATCTAAACATGAATATTGTTTAAAGCAATATTAAAAAAATATTAAAATGTGATTATCATTGTGCAGTTCAGTACTTTCAGAGCCCTCTTGTTTCATATATTCCATTCCTCCTTTTCTATGTGGTATGTTGCAGAGATGGAGAAAATTAGGGATAGGATTACAGCTGCAGTTTATCAGAGGAGCAGGTGAGGGTTAAGAATAGAGAAGAAATAGAACCAAAGGTAGAAAGACCACTTCCCCCCAGCATTTGTAGAAAGCCCTCACCTTTTGGGCTACAGCACAAATCTGGAATTCTGTAGTTTCTGGGTGGGCATCTTCACAAAATGGCTGCCAAAGGGAATTGAGTTTAAAAGGTCCAATTTACCAGAGTGTTGGTTGTCACAATCACTAGTCATACCTTGCCTGCCACCCTGCTTTTCTTTGGTGTGTTGCTTTTTGTCTCTGCTCTAGGTGTTATTTCTAAAGAAACACTATAGTCCCAACATTTTTACTTTCTAAGAAAGTTCAAGGCACCATTTGGGGCTAAGGACCATTCCTGAAATAAAACTGTGGCTGTTTTGGAATGCCACATTGAAAATACCAGAGTTATAGCCTAAGGGAACTGAGAATTGCAGCTAAGTCTCATAGAATATTGGAAAGATGGGAGATGGACAAGCAAAAATGGGTGTAATCTACTTTTCTAAATTAAAATAAACCTTAAAAAGAAAATTGCTATCAAAATACCCAAAGGAATCCAAACATCTGCTGAAATAAAGGTTGCACATCCATTACCAAATGTTCATCCCTTGTGTATCAGTTGCCATATTACACAATCATATACCTTGAATGCTTTCCTCCTTCATTCTTCCATCTCTGTAGCTATCTTCATATCAGTCTTCCCATGTCCTCTCCCTCATGTCAGGCTGACCCTCAAATGCCCACTTTCTTTGCTGGATGCTATTGGTTTTCTGCACCTGTCCCCCAGCCTTTCCTTAGCAACCTCCGATTCTCCCCTCAGATGTGTCTGGTGTTCTTTTAGTTTCCATGCTGCCACTCCCTTGCTTCTCCCTTCACTAGGACCTGCTATTTGGATCTATCGATTTCTTATCCCCCCCTTCCCCCCCTTCAGCCTGCTTTTCTCCCTCCTGTCATGTAATTGCATAATAATGATGTGCAGACCTCCATCTTTTTTTTTTTTGAGGTTCACACAGGGAACAAAAGTTAGATAGTTGCTGGAAGCCAACACTTCATTTGGAATTGCTTTCAGCCCATTAAAGTGATGGACATCATGCTTCCTATCACTAAATTAGAGCAACAATCTGAACTGATTCAGAGCATATTTTAGGTTAGTGGAAACAATATTTTATTAGAGAGTATTAATGATTCTTTTAATTAAAATGTTTAGCTATACATACTTCAATGGATATTTTTCTAACCATGCTCTCTATAACTTTTTTTCACTTTATATGAGAATATGTATTCTGCTATTAAACAAAAGTTAGACAATAGCTGGCGTGAACTTGTGCATCCCTGTAAAATTAATGACATATACCAGCCACTGATCTGGTTTCTTTAAGCTGTCCTTCAGCTTAAAATAACTTGCAAGACAAAATGAATCCACTAAAAGATATGTTCTTTTATTTATTTTTTTCTTAGAAAAATGTACATCAAAGAGTTCTTTGTTATGATTTTTAGATAAGAAGCAAGAGAAGTCTTTACATAATACAAAAGAATGCTTTTAACTCGAGGTCCTATTACACTTTTCTTTTGCTAAACACCATACATTTAGAATCACAATTCTGAGTTATAAAACAGATATATCAGTTGACTAAGTTTAATGTCATATTGTAGAAAGCTTTATCAAGAGAAGCTAACTCTTGGACCTCAAATTTAAAAATAGAAAAACCAGAGCCAAACATGATTTTAAAAAAGAAATAGTATAAAACCAGCTGTTTTTTAGATTGGAAGATCTTAGTATACAAACATGTATCTACTTCTTCCCATCTTTTTGTTGGAGACTTGAATGGTTGCTCCTGTACAAACAATAATACTTACACAAAATGATTTCTCCAAATGAATTTTTTATTGTTTTGGTTGAGAGGCTTACTAATGTTTGGCAAATTCTTCTCCTTATGTCCTATTTTTCTTGGAAAAGTTAAAATATCAACAAGTGGTATGTTTAAGTAGAAAAGATTTGCCTAGTATCTTTTGCTCAGGAAACACCAAGTGCAAACTATTTCCTTTTTATCATACCTATTAATCTTTTTTTTTTAATCTCCACTATGAGAACAAATAACTCTACAGAATTCTTTCTTTTCTTTAATCTTAAGGCACTTTAAAAGAATAACAGCAAAGGATGTATCTAATATACATAGTCAAATGTCCTTAATATGCTGGTTAATATTTAGAGGAGCGTCTATATATTCCACTATAGGGCCCCAAAGGAATACAGTACTTAAAGAATCCCCCTCTAGAAGCACTTTACTTTCCCCTATTAGCATGATTTGCTGCATTTCACTTAGGTTAGAAAAATATGTGATTCCTTCACATATGAAGCAGGAATTTGTCCGTGTAACCCAATATGTATTTTGATTGTCACTGGCAGGGTTTCTTTCCTAGTTTTGCTATGTGAGAGAATTGAAAGGTATAGAATCTAGAACCTTGAGCACTGGATGGCTGTATGTGTATATCCATGTATATGTATGTACTACTGACACTGGTAGTCAATTCAGTAGCCATTTAGTAACTATATATAATAGATTTGGAGGAGACATTGGAGGTCTTCTAGTCCAACCCCCTGCTCAAGACCCTATATCATTTCAAATAAATGGTTGTCCAGTCTCTTTTTGAAAGCCTTCAGTGATGCACCCACAACCTCTGAAGGCAAGCTATTCCACCAGTTAATTGCTCTCACTGTTAGGAAATTTCTCCTTAGTTCTAGTTATTGCTTCTCTCCTTGGTTATTTCCCAACCATTGTTTCTTGCCTTGCCTTTTGGTGCTTTGGAAAATAGTTTGACCACCTCATCTTTGTAGGAGCCCCTCAAATATTGGAATATTGCTATCATGTCCCCCCAGTCCTTCTTTTTATTAGACAAGTCATACCCAATTTCTGTAACGGTTCTTTGTACATTTTAGCCCCCTAATCATTTTTGTTGCTCTTCTCTGTACTCTTTTTTGTATTGTGGTGACAGAACTTGATGCAATATTCCAAGTGTGCTCTTATTAAAGCTTTGTAAAGCAGTACTAGAACTTCACGGGATCTTGATTCTATCCATTACTGCAGTTTAGGATTGCATTGGCTTTTTTGGCTGCCACCACACCATACTGACTCATATTTAAGTGGTTGTTCACCAGGAATCCAAAATCTCTCTTGCAGTTACTGGCATTAAACCCAAGTTTCAGCTAGTCTATACCCATACAGTTGGTTTTTCTTACCTAAGTGTAAAACCTTACTTTTATCTACGTTGGATTTCATTTTGTTGGATAGGGCCCAGTATTCAAGTCTATCAAAATCTTTTTGGATCTTGAGCTTGTCTTCTGGGGTCTTGGCTATTCCTGTCAGTCTAGTGTTCTCTGCAAATTTGATGAGTTCCCCTTCAAATCTCTTGTCTAGATCATTTATGAAGACATTGAAGAGTACTGGACCTAAAATCTTGGGGTACCCCAGTGTTTACTTCGCTCCATGTGGATGTAGTTCCTATCAAGGTCCTATTGAGTTTACTGTCATTGAATAATAAAATGGCCCTTTTTGGTCTGGGCCACTTTGTGAAGAACATGTGAAGCCCTTTTTCTTAACAGCTGGCTTATTTCATCCTTTGAAAGAGAAAAATACACATGTGGATTGATTTTCCTCTGTTGAAATAAATGGAGCTATTGCAAACAAAGGATTGGCATACTGGAGTACGATACCCACTATTTCACTGGATAAAAGTGGTACTATTGTAATATTGGGTTAAATACTTGCACATATGCCCTGAATATCACAACTGAAAACAAGGTTAGTTTCCAAGTTATTTTGAAAATGTATGAAGGCTTTTTTTGAAATTACATAAACTATATTTACGGTCTAACCCCACAACTCAGCTATGATTGCTGAATATATGAACGAGTATGTATGTATCAGAAGTAAGAAGTTTCTGTGAAATTGGAAATTCTGCTTGCTTAGACCCCCACATAGATACACAGCGTATTCATGTTCTGATTACAACTTCTAGCAATCACAGTGAAGCAGGAACTGAGTAAGAACGTAATTTGGCTCATTCCCTCCATGCATTTTTTTCAGAAAAGAGCTGCTATGCTACAGGATGGCAATGAGTACAAGTTATTGTAAGTATGGTAGAGGTGCAGTTTCTCAATGGAAGGTGACAACATTCAGGTTATATTGTGTAATAGCTTGATTACAACTACTGATTTCCTTAATAACGTTTTTTCTTTTAAAAAACATGTAAAATCTATAAATAAAATCATAAGTGCTTCATTCAAAAGAAAGCTTCTTTGGTTGCTCTGGGTGCTTGCAAATTACTTAATTTCAGTGACTAAAAAGAATAAGGTCCCACAATAAGTGTTAACCTCAGTACTGAACTTGACCGATAGTTCATGTTGTTGACCGTCAACAACTCCAGGTCGATGATATGTTCTCGTGGACCTGTTAATGGCTTGACCAACACCAGCATTGCACTCACTGAGCTTGTTTGCTGAAAGAAAGAAGGAAAAAAATGTTCATGTACAGCCAATGCACCCACAAATAATTTCCCGGGATACGTGCTTATGTGAAAATGATTTAGAAAATATATTTCAGACCTAACAAAAGTGTGAGTGCAACTTTCTCTTTCCTATTAATTAAAGCAATCACATCCTTTTTCAGGCTTCAGTGTGAAAGAGACCACTGCTTTAGGTCATTTTAATGACTCTAAAATATGGCTTCTTTAATTAATAACAGATGTGTTATGCTTGCATGAGATTGGAAACATTTCTTCCAAATCATTGTCAGAGTATTTATACTCCTATATAGATATTCACACACAGGGATATATCCAGTGTATTGTAATGGTTAAGGTGTTAAACTTAGGATCACCAAGGGCAGGGTCCAATCCTCCCTCAGCCATGAAAGTTCACTGGGAAACTCTGGGTCAGCCCAATACAGATGTGATGGAATGTAGTCTGGATTCCCAGGAGGAAGGAAGAGCATTCCAGAGGAGTAAGAGGCAACTCAGTTCAGATAGTTTATGTAAGAGAAAGAGGGTGAAAACAGCCCCTCCCTAATACCTCCCAGAGTATATGCTTGATGTAGGTAGCAATCTGTTTCAGTTTTGCAAGATTTCTCAATATGTGTGGAACAAAAAAAAATCTGCTTTAAAGAATCCCTATGTGTTTTTATTTCTGAGATCTGGCAATAGAGTTATTTTGTGTAAAAAATAGGAAGAACATAAAACATGAATTATGTCTTCAGTAATGATCAGATGACACAATGGGACAAAAGAGTTCTTCATAATGAAGCTGTTGATTCTAGCCTCTTTAATTTGGCATGTATTATATTTGCAGAGTTCCATCTTCAGTATCAAAGAAACTTCAGAAGAATATACGGAATACTTACTCTAAGAAAGAAGTCGCCATTGTCATTTCCTGATTTAATCCGGAAAGTGTTAATTGTATTGGGAATAATTGTGGTTGCCTGAATTTGGAAGATATCAGTAGGCACAGTCCTCTCTGAATGGATGCTCATATATTTGTGAACAATGGAATATGGCAGGTCCCGACAAAGAGGATTAGACACTGGACAAATACAGCGACTGTAAAAGAAAGTACAATGATTGAAAAACATACTCATTCCATTGCAAACTGGTGTTCAGTTTGGGACTCTGTTGATAGCTTCTCTTACTTTTCAGATGCAAGCACGTAAGGCTCCTGACAAGGATTTCTTGGGTAACAGCGATAGCCACCATGATAATTAGAACACAACTCATCTTCTCGACATTCATTGTGTGTTTCACATTCATTTATATCTATATTAGGAAAAAAAGTAAAAAAGTTCCACAATTCTGCTATTTACAATCTTTAAGCCTGGAGTTATTCATAAACTTGAATCTGCAAATGTCTATGGAAATTCTCAAACATCCAGGTCATGGTTGTCTCAAAATTGCTTTTCAAAAGGCAACTGGACTTCCTTGTTTGTTTGTGTTTTCTTTTTCTTTTCACTCCCCACTGTTTAGTCAGAACTGAAGAAACTTATTGGAAGAGAAGCAAAATATTTTCAAGGAAAAAACCCAAGAAAGTCCTATTGCCTTTTGAAAAGCACCTTTGAATCTGCAAAATAACTTAATAGTTAGAGCTTAATTATTTGTTGCAATCTGCAAATTATCTTCTTAGCCCCTCTTTTGCACATATTCTGTATGTGGATCATGAAGTGCATATAAAAACAAAATAGACCTCAGAGATCTAATGGTTGCCCCATTCTTCACCTACCATAGTCTATCTCAGAAATGCAAGGCTTCTTATAGTTAGTTTTATTTTTATTTGTATCTATCTCTATCATCTATATTTTTATCTACCTTTAAATGGGATTCCACAACTAAATAGTCATACTGTACTTGATTTCCCCTTGCTTCTTCCCATCCCAGATTTTTGCAGTCTTAGACAAAAAAACAAATAAGGTTTTCAATATGCTATATGCTATAGAAGATCAGTGGTCTTTGTTGGTTGCCCATTTTTCCCAGGACTGGTTTAAAGCAGGCATCTCTTAGGTGAGTTTAATTTTATACAGGGGTATGGAACTCGCATTGTCATGACGGCATCACGTGACATATTGTGATTTCCTCCACCTTTCACTAAACAGGGCATGGGTGTGGGCAGCGTGTGACACATCCGGCCCGTAGCCCGCGAGTTTGACAGCCCTGATTTTATATTACAGAGAGACCATTTTGTGTTAAGCAAAGATTTATCATTTGTATGATTTGTTTTTTTTTAAATAGTATTAATATTATCATTACTTTTGCAGATATGTGAACTTACCTTGACAGTTTCTTCCTCTGACCAGCTGGTATCCATCTGGACACGCGCAGGAGAATCTTCCTGGCTCATTGACACACTGATATTGGCACAGGAAGTTAGAAGCTCTACATTCATCAACATCTGCAAAACAGAGGCATTTTCTAAGCCAATTATTGAAGGTTCAGCATCTGCTTTTACACTGAACTTGTTCCTTGTCTATTATCTTCATTACTTGGGCTGCAAAATACAAATGGTTCTTCCTTCCTTCCTGCTCTCTGACAGTTTTTGGAGGGAAATTGCATCTGCAAGATGCAAGAATGAGGTGCATGAACAGGAACAGAATCACTACTACCAAGTAGAAAGCAAAAAGAGCTTTCAAAGAGCAAGATTTTAGTGAGAGAATCAGCTTTCTAAAATCTTTTTTTAGATTGTGAAAGTTTGCCAGAGAATGTGAGCCTAATATATTAGTCTGGTTGACACAATATTTTAAGCCATAATATGGATTGTCTATTTTTTGACATACAGTACTGTGGGAGCCCAGCACAATGTTAGTGGGAAAATCAAAGTGCAGAAGTGGTCTTGCTTCTAACTCATTTTGCTCCTGCTATACTTTTTTTTGCCATGGAAGAATTATTCTTCCCCAGGAGATAACAAGCAAGAAAACTCCAAGATGCAAATTATATTTCTGAGAATTCTCAACTGGTGATTCCTGGGAATTCTGGAAACTAATTTCAACATGTGTGGAGTTTCCAGATTAGTATCTATCTTCCATGCCACTGAAATCATAGCATGAACAAATTAGGTTATAAGACTCCAGTGTGCTTACATTTGCTTGTGTGTGATAAGAAATATTACTATTGTCTAAAGAAGGCATTAAAGATTAAAGCTTCTGATTAGGAAAGAGAAGAAATGAACCTGCAAGATGCTTTCTTTGCATATTACTAAGGTGAATACGTTCTATTCAAAAGGTTCCCTCCCATTCCTGTTGTTTGAGAACTTCATCAAGCTGAACAGCTACTCACCATCACAGCTGATTCTATCTGGGCTTAACTCAAAGCCTTGATTGCACTGGCATAAGAAAGAACCAACTATATTGTAGCACAGTTGGGCACAGGGGTTGCCGGTCTCACACTCATTTATGTCTGAGAAGAAAACAAGACAAATGTGGCATTTTGATCTTTTCTTGATCCATTTTGGAGCATATTCATCATATTCTTTGTTTACTTTGTGAATGCTTGTTCACTTTGAATCAATTTATATGGACAGGGAATGAAACTCCAGCCTCCTAAGTGTGGACTATTTTTCCCCGCTTAGTTTTGCTTCCTTCCCCAAATTAAAATAGCTGGGTATTTTATGCATACAAATAGTGGCTTATATAATTAGAAGTGAAGTTGATCCCGGTGCTTTATGGATCTGAATAGCTTCTAGCATAGCATTGGGGGGGATTTCCCTGCAGTTTGATAGTTTCATTGAGTAGTGAATTACTGGCAATAGAAAATAACTAGAGCTCATGAGTATACATCAGTGGTTTTTCACCACACCCCAATTTTCTTTGATTTCTTGGAGATGAAGCATCAAATACAATACCTAAATCAATGATGGAGGAATACAAAACTGAAACCTGACTGAGCATGGGTACAAGCCAGTTGTGGGTTTCTAGTGGTTCGCCCCAGTTTGGGTGAATCGGTAGTGGCGGCAGCGGGAGGCTTACCCACCGCCCGGACGTCATCATGTACGCTCTGTGCAGAAGGTCCCACTCACGAGTGAAGTGATATAGCATTCTAAATATTTTCATGAAAAGTAAAATGGCAGTCTTCTGCTAAATGGGAATCTCAGGTGTACTGGGTATCATCTTCCCCAATTTCACCCAAATTTCTCTATGAGATATGGCATAACTACAAAATTGGGAACTCAAAAATCCATATAATCCTGTCTTGTTTCCTGAGTTTTACTAAGATTATTATGAACTCTGAGGGCTAGAAATTGGTCATGATTACTTTTTTTTAACTCTAAGCTATGATTTGGTTTTTGTAGTTAATTGTCATCTCAATAAAGTCAAGTAAAAATGTTAATCAAACTAATTAATTTCATTGCTATTTTAAGAGTGGTGACTAAACTAATGTAGTTTGAAGTGTTTAAGTCATTTGGATTTTAGCCTAAACATATTATTGGATAGTGAAGAAGAATATAATAAAAATTAAGCACCTGCTGTCTGGATTTCTGCCAAACAACCATATAATTTCAAAACCATAAGAATGTAGTAATAAATTTATTTCATAATTGATGTAGATTCATTAGATTTGCATGATCCCTGATCTACATATATTTTAAACTTACATATGTACATTTTAGAAATCAACCCCACTTTTTCACTAATATGAACAATTTTCTGTGTACAATTTTCTTTGTAAGTTCCCCAAGCTTGTTATATATAATAGAGTTAATGTCCACATAAAGTTTATAGACAATTCAGTGGTTATAGACGATTCAGTGGTACACGACAAATTACTTCTAAAACTAAAATCCAATGGCATTTCTGGATTCCTACATAAATGGATAGTTGCCTTCCTGTCAAACAGGCAACAAATGGTCAAAATAGGAAACGCTCTATCAAATCCTGTATCTGTTAACAGTGGTG
>JANHFM010010854.1:218209-232813 GCA_032468115.1 Grayia smithii | reverse complement strand
GATTATTATGTCTAACTCAAACCAACCCCCTCCCTCCTTCAAACTGGCAACTTGAAAGAAATAGAAAGTCTGACAGTAAGAGAGTTCAGCACCAGAGAAAGATCCCAGGTGGGATAACAGTGTAGCATGGGGGGACAAAAAATTGGTAGCCCTGATGGTGGGGAACCTGCAGATAGTGGGATGCTGTGATAGGGGAGGAAGCGACCCACAAGATAAGATGGATGCCAGCACTGCCACCTTCTGCCGAATGGTGTTAGGTGAAAGGCCCCGGTCAAGGCCATCCTGAAGGAAGTCCAAGATCAGTGGGATTGTGACCTCCAGCCGAGACAGAGTCCAGTGGTTGCACCAAGCACAAAAGGTCCACCAAGTGGTCGAATAGATACATTCCGTAGAAGACCTGTGAGATGCTTGGGTGGTTCTAATGACCATGGAGGAGAAATTGTCCCCACTCAGGGCACATCGCTCAAGCGCCAGGCGGTCAGTTGAAGCCACTGAGGGTCTGGGTGGACCAACTGCCCCTGACTGAGCGGTGTGACATCCTGAGGGATCCTCCAGGGTGGGGCCACCGACAGAGACAGCAGATCGGCAAACCATAGCCACCGAGGCCAATGGGGTGCTACCAGAATAACTTCTTCCTGCTCCCGCAGGACCTTCTGGATGACCCTGGGAATCAAGGGCAGAGGAGGGAAGGTATAAAGTAGCTCCCATGGCCACGGGCAGCGGAGTGCATTCACGCCTTCCACCTGTGGAGTTGGATATCGGGCGTAAAATCTCGGTAGATGTGTGTTCTCTGGAGTTGCGAACAAGTCCACTTTTGGTACTCCCAGACACTCCGTCAGCCTCCTGAAAAGGGATGGATGAAGATGCCACTCTGCCTGATCTATTGTCTGATGACTTAGCCAATCTGCCTGGATATTGTCCACTCCTGAGAGTGACAGGGAGGGAGAGGAGATGACGTTCTGCCCATAAACCCAGTCGTCGCGCCTCCAACATCAGGGCAGGAGATCTGCCCAAGATCCTCAGGCTCTTGATCCCCATAGGACTGATCATCGTCAACCAAGGGCTCCAACGCATAGGTTTTGGTCAAAGCAGGAGAAGAAGAATCTCGGCTGGGCCGAAAGAGACTAGCTGTAAGGCCCTGCTGAATAGCCCTGGCAAGGATTTGCTGAAAATTATCTGGCAAACAAGGGCCATAAGTGATAACATCCCCTTGACTGGGGTCTTGAAAAGGAAGCGGGGTAGGAGTCGTCGCTGTCGACTGCAGCCCCCACAAGGCTGCTGTTGGTACAGTAATCACGCAGTCCTGCAGGGACACCTAATCCGCTGAGAGTGCTGGCAAATGCAACCACGATGCCACCTCAGGAGACAAGGAACAGACTCCCTTCGCAGTGTGGGCAGAAGCTGACAAATTTTTACTGGCCTTGCAACAGATCTTCTACAATGCCAAATCCCTGTGCTGCTTATCTCTCAACAAGGCTTTGTTGCCCCGAGACTTGTGATGAGGCTGGGAAGAAGACTTGCCCATCCCCGTAACTGGAGCAGTGGCCGGTGCTGGCAATTCAGACGCAGCTGCCAGTGGGTTGGTCAGAGCATGACTAGTAAGTGACCGGTGCGTACTTTGACTTGGAGTGTGCCTTAGGCATGGCGAAATAAGACATCCACACGCAAAGCTGAAAAGTAGCACTGCTGGGGAATTTAAGCTGAATGTCAATATGGAGCGCGAAACTCCTGGTTGAGGGAGCACGTAGCTCCTGAGGCCGCGACCCCAAGCAGATGGGAAGTCACAATCAGGCTGGAGCTAAATGCTCAGCCGCGGGGCTAATCCAGTTCAACAAGTTCTCAGATTCAGCAGGGGTTACAAGCCATTAAATAGGCCGCCCTGGCAGCCCCTATGGAGTGCGAAACTCCTGATGCAGCAAATGGGCGCTGTCAGAAAACAAAGTCACTGCCCATCACTAAATGAGGGAGCGCAAAGCTCCTGATCTTGTGGGGCAATTGTCAGAGTTCTAAAATGGCTGCCGGGCAATCAATAAGGGAGTGCAAGGCTCCTGGCCTGTCGGGTGGCTGACCAGGATTCCAAAATGGCCACCCGTAAGTCAATAAAGGAGCGCAAAGCTCCTGGCCTGTTGGGTGGCTGGCAAGATATCAAAAATGTCCACCCATAAATCAGCAAGGGAGCTGGTAGTCAGGGGGCTGGCCTGAACTTCAAACGGTCGCCAGGTAATTCACAGGGAGCTCAAAGCTCCTGGCTCCGGCAGCAACAACAAGGCCTCCAAAATGGCCGCCCGTCACTTGGCAAGGGAGCATGAAGCTCCTAGTCTCTTTGGGTGGCTGCCAGGTTTTCAAAATGGCCACCCATCAATCAAGCTAGGGAAGTCCAAATATTTGGCAGTGGCAAAAATGGTCAGAAACCACCACCCTGAAGTCCACAGAAGAGCACAAGGCTCCCAACGCAGCCCGAGTTCAAATGCTGAGTGTGGACTGAAAAAACTGCTGGGCTGCCACGGAGAGCCGAATCAGCTAAAACAAGCATCAGGCAGCAAAATGTGCTGTTTAAAATGGCCGCCTGACAATTCCGTTGCTTGCAAGTGCAGAGTGGGAGCGCGAAGCCTGCAGCGTTTAAAAAGCAGAGTTGAAGCACAAGGCTCCAGCAACGATAGGAAGCGGCAAGCAAGACCTCCTGGAAGGAAGGATGGACAAAACAACCCCCTCCCCAGGAGGAGCTCCAAATCACAACTACAACTGACAACTGCCTGCCAGGAGCAGGACAGAAATCCAGCCCAAGCTTAGGTGTAAAAACCCCAAACTCACTAATTACTCCCAGGGAGTACTCACTGCCAACAATCCAAGGATTTAGTAGAAGTCACAAGAAAAATAAGGAGAAACAGCCAGAAAGATAGAGAGAAACCTCCAACACGCCTGTCTAGTCTGAAGGACTGAGCAAAAAAGTGGGTCCTAGCCACAGGACTTAAAAAGCTTTGACAGGCTCAGTGCTTCATCTGAATAAGCGAGCACTACCCATTCCTGGCTGATGTCTCCAACCAATACGGAGAACAAAAAAGATTTCCAACCATTGGAAATTTTATGAGTTGGTTCCATAAGTGTTCATATTTATTTTCTCATTTCTTGTAAAACGATTACAGTGTTTTCTATATTACTTATATTTTCCAACAAAGTGTGATCTTTTATAATTGAATATGTGTTTGTAGCGGTAATTTTATATGAACAATTAGTGAAGCTTTCAAGGACTTTTGTAGCTTCAACATTTTCTACTATTTTGCTTCTGGTATGTGAATGGATTATTAACAACTGTTAGCCTGTTATTTATATCTTGTCCATGCATTTCATGTTCATTATGTTCTTAACTTCCAGAAAAACAGCTTTCATCTTGATTTATTCTTTCTATACAACCAAATATACTTAAATGCATTTGAGTCACACTATTCACTCCCTTTTATATTTAATTTACACTCATTTAGTACCCATTCATTCTTGACAGTTTCTTCTTTTACCATGTAAATTTAAGTACTCTGATTTTTATCTGAGATATCCAATTCTCACTTATCTCACTTTTCCTTCTTTCAACATACATTCACCTAACATTACTTTTCTATTAACATTTGCCCTCTTTATTTTTACCATAAATTTCCCTATTTTTATCAATAATATAAAAGTGTCCTCAAATTCATTTAATAGCCCTGATCGTGTACTCTGACCTCTGGTATTAGCAATCCTATTTTGCTATTGTGCTTTGGCACTAACCTTTGGTTCATTTCTGTGCATTTGGATCCAGGTTAAAACTTGTCATCATTTTAAAAAGGTAAGCACTGAACAACATTCATTAGTGTATATAGTACATAAATCTATTTTTATCACTTTTCTTTCCAAAATTCCCAGGACGTTAGTAATTTTTTGGGGGGTTGCACAATTAGGAATAAGGCTTGCAACATTGTTGGAAACTCTGGAGGCTGTTTCCCATTTTATTGTTAGTATAAATAGTGCAACATCTGTTCCCTCAGTGTGCGCATCATTTTGTGAAAGAAAAGACCTGGAGCCAAATTCCATTTTTGATTCATAAACACTCGTTGAAGAAAAGCCAATGGGGATCCAAGCAAACGTCAGCAAACCCATCCAAATCTCAGGGTATTCATTTTCATTCTTTGGCTTCAATTGAGAAAAACAAAACTCAAAACTCAATATCTCTCCATCTAATTATAGTGGATAGTGGTTATCTAGTGCAATATTAAAAAATCTCTTATACTGTATTGCTGTAGTTTATTTCCCTGTACCTTTATTTACAGTGCCAGCATTATTTAACAAGAAGTAATTTTCAAATTAATTTAGACTTCTAAATTAAGCAGAAATTAAAATTTTTAGAGAGATTCTTTATGGTAAAATAAGTTGCAGTTAACACCCCAATAATTTTCACAAATTTCAAGCTTTTGCCTTTAAATATGATTTATCAGGGCCAAACTGAGTGCATTAACTCATCTTAAAACCAATACAACTACGACCCATAGTTAAATGAGAACATAATATGTGGTAGGCCTGTATGACCTATGAATATACTAAGTAAATATTGCCCACCATCCATAGAGGTTGATCTTAATTTGATTGACATTGCTCAGATTCCAGCCAATCACACCTTTTGGGGATACTGTATACTATAAATTAAGGACCAATGGAACTAACTGACTCTAATCCCCAGTTCATGGCATTATTTCTAAGCTGCTTCCATGGGCCAGCCTCCTTTCCCAAGGTATCAAATATTGGTTCCATCTCTCTATGCTCCAATTCTCCACTTCTGAATTCTTAGCCTTTATTTGTTGCAGAGACTAAGGATTAATTATTCATTACGGTACTACTATTAATCAATTACCATAGTAAGGATCTATTACTATTAATTAGCTGATATTCTAAGACAGGAGAATGTGATATACATTATAAATCAATAATTATTTGCTTTTTAAATGTATTGTCTGGATTATGATTTTTCATTTTTAATCTTCATGCTTACCCATACAGAGATTGCCCAGAAGAACTTTCTATGGATCTGCTGTGATAAATTCCCAGTGGATTGTGTCTAATACCTTCAGAAAGCCCATCAATACCTTCACCACCCTTTGTTCCATCTTCTGGCTAATATTATATTGCAGTTTCCTTTTGGCTTGTTTGACTGACAGCTGCTGATACACTCCTTCCTTGTGAATTTCTGCAATCCATCAGGATTGAATTCCTGGCAGTGGACAGAGTCAGCTGCAATACTGCATTCTAACCACTGTACCACCACAGCTCTTTTAGTATCTGAACTACAGCTCTTTTTGTATTTTGAAATCTCCCACTTTTCCCATACTACTTTTCTTTTTCTGTAACACAGAGGAGGTACTTTGATCAGCGCCATCTATCTTCTAGACTATTCTAGAAGTCAGTGAGGATATTAATCTGGGTTCTAGATTTTGGAATACTTTAGTATATAGTGTCTTGAGTTGCAGTATTAAAATGCAGAGATAGGATTCCACCACATGCTACAATACCAATTATATCATTTTTCTTTTTCTTTTGTACTACTTCTGATTAATGTCATTCTACATTCATTTTTATCCCCTAAATTCATTATACACTATGGCCACATTTATTATTGCTCTATTCACTGTGCTATGAAACAGCTTCCTTACCTTGGCACACATTATGATCATTTGCCTCGAACCCAGCTGCACACTGTATCCGAGATGGTACCTGATCTGGAGGTGTCCGACGGATGGGATTACCATTTCTGCTACCAGTGTCTGATACTGTTTCTTCTTGGCCATTATTGACAATGATCTGGGCTGTCCTGGGCAGACAGAGATATCCTCCAAAGTGATTAACACATTTCATTCCCCCTTTACATGCTTCGTGCACAATTTCACATTCATCAATATCTGTGATTAGTAATGACAAAAAGAAAAGGAGTTATTAATCAGAGTGAGCTCTGTGTTATTTGTCATGAATAATAATCTGAAGTAAACAGTAGTGTTTAGGAAATTATCAATAGTTAGAATAAAAAGTGGAGTAATGAATGAACGAAATTAAGCCAGCATCAGATGACAAGTTCACATTCCCTATTTAGAGAGATATGTCTATGATTTTGAACAGGTAGTATAACAAGCCCTACATACAGTAAACAGGCAATGCATTCTGATTCTGAGTGTACTCTTAAAAAATATATTTGATATATATATATATATATGTGTGTGTGTGTCCCCCTAACTACAGTATATATAGGAAGATGAGCACTACTCTGGAAAAGAGGAGTAGATATATTTAATTATTGCAACATTTCTAATTATTTTTTAGAATGAAAGAAGGAAGAAGACATGGAATCCTGGAACACATTTTCTCATCAGCTGTCATCAGGACGGATCAGATGAGATGCTGCTGCTGTACAACTTTCCTGCCATACAATAGTTTTCATGTCAAAGCAATGAAGTCCAAGACTGATGGTAGTGAGTGACTTTAATCTGTCTGGCATGGGTCAGAGGTGGCTCATGTAACACTTCTAATTTTGCAACCTCCACTGGGTCCTTATAAGCTTCCAGATTCAGTTCAGGTGCTTGCAACCATCTCTAAAGCTATTGGTGGTACAGGCCTGGTTATCTGCAGAACATCTCCCCCCTTCCCTCCCCCCCACCCATCTCCATTTGTCTCTGTCCCACTATATCTGGCAAGGAGGATATGTTTTGGATCCCTTCTATGAGACAAGTCGCCTTGTGAGATCCAAGAAACAGATCATCTCTATCAAGTGCTTTCCCTTTGGAACAGCATATGCTCTGAGATTAAGATGGTCCTGACCCTGTCACTCTTTCATAAGACCTTGAAAATCTGGCTTCCACCATATAAGTGTGTTTTGTAATGATTTGGAATATATTTGAAGTGTGGTCTCGGTTGTGCTGTATGTAACATGCTTCTGTTTTTGTTTTATTATATTTTCTTTTAATGTTCTTAATCCTCCCTTAGCTAACAAGTTCCTATTCATGAGTTGGGCAGCCGTATAAATTATTTAAATAAATCATTCATATCAAATATGACAGGACTGATGAACTGTTCAGCCACGTGTATGTATTTTATAAATTTTACACTTGTACAATGCAAAGAGAATAACCCATGTGGACCATTCTCACTGGATCAAAAAGTTAAAAAAACATATAAAGAGGTGACCCAAAACATAGGCAATTGGGACAATTACTGCCATTAAAGATATACTGTAACTCCAAATTTGCATATATGAAAACTTCTACATTTTCCCCATTGTCTTCTCCATAAAAAGTTTCCACTGGGGAAACTATGGAGGAAATTTTACTATGCAATATCTGACTTCTAAGTACTTCTGACAGATATGAAAATATTAATGCAAACCCAAATGTACCTTTGCATCGCTGCATGATGGGGTCCCATTCATAACCATCTGTGCATTGCTGCATAGAAAATAAACAAAATCAAGAAAAATATGCAGGGTGTTAAGCCACAAAACGATTGATGAACTGGAATATTTCCATTCATCACAACTATATATTACTGTTACATAGGAGTAACAGTACTTTGAAAGAATTATTTCACAGCAATTAACAAAACATTATCACTGCAGAATTCTGCATTCAATATTTTATACTCCACCAATCTCTATAACATCTAGGCTGTTACATGATCTTGCTGAAATTTTGCTGATAATACTTACAAGATTCTTTGATTAATTTAATTGAAGAATAAAAGATTAATCTATCATTAATGTGCCCCATAATTATTTCCTAGATAGTTCAGTATTTTAATCATTTTTATAGTACTTTATTTCTTACTTAAACTTCCCATCTCAATCAGAATCAGGTCAGTTTAGTCTCAGCACTTAACCTAGACCAGCCTCCAAGATTTGAATGGCAAAAGGTATTATTACCTAGAAAAAGCCCAAGGTTCCAACTTCTGCTTTCTCCATTTTCAAGATGTCACAGAGACTGCAATATATTATATTAGAACAGACTTCTTCCACCTGGCATCTTCCTGAAGTGTTGGATGGCAACTTCCCAAATTGCCATATTAGTAGGGAATCTTGTATCTTTAAGAAGTATCTCATAATTATCAAATAATAAAACTAATGGGAATTGTAATCCATATACTAAGATGGCAGCAGATTGGGAAAACTGGCTTAGAAGAATAAGCATATTTTCAAGTCCCGGTCAGAACTTTCAGCTAACTTTCCTTGGTCTACCTTGAATGGGTTTGGTGTTATTTATATTTCATCCCAGGATATACACAACATTTGCTTTGTGCTCTATAAAACAAATGTTTTAAAAGAGTATTACCTTAAAGTAACTTTCACATATCTGTGCCATTAACTAAACTAGATTGCAGTCCTTCTTATCCTTTGACACACTGGAGTTGCAGTCCAAATTTCCGGAGGACACAAGGAATCTGCTCTAAGATATATTGGATTTAGGGCACTTAAAGTTGAAACTAGCATTCTGAATTATGTCTGGAACTAACTGGCTACTGAAATAACAACTGTCTAGTAAAACTGAGATTTAGATAGAGACTTATTTGCTAGCAAGGCTTTCCACATCCTCTCCTTGAAACTTGCAGATTCTCTGAATGAATAGAAAATAATATTTTTGAAAACACTTTAACATACTATGTTTTTCTCTCTTTTCCTCTCTCCTTTTAAAATATCATCTTTACCGTGTATGTGATAGTTTCATCTGCTTCTTGTGAGTGTCCTGTAGTAAGGAGCAGAGCAGCAAGGACCCCAAAGATGACCATGATGAATCTAACAATAAATAATATCCATTTTTTAAAAAATTGATATATACTCATACAAACATATATCTGAAGACATCGCTACACTTTACCTGTTGTGTTTGGTTACAAGTACCCTACTATTCTTCTGCCAATCTAGCAGTTTGAAAATACGTAAAAAATGCAAGTAAAAAAATAGGGATCACCTTTGGTGGGAAGGTAACAGCATTCCGTGCGCCTTTGTTGGCGTTTAGTCATGCTGGCCACATGACCATGAAGATGTCTTTGGACAGCACTAGCTGTTTGGCTTAGAAACGGAGATGAACACCATCCCTAGAGCCGGAAATGACTAGCACGTATGTGCCGGGTAACCTTTACCTTTACCTTTACCTTACTATTCAATAAAATAATTAGTTAGGTTGCAGCATGTCAGATTACAGAGAGAAGGATGTCTCAGGATTGAACACTCTTTGTATAAAATGATTCCCCTCTACCTACATGAAAAACAAGGTTCCAGGAGAAAGGTTCTAGTTTTCTACATGCAGCTAATTATCAGAACAAAAATCCATTCAATTGTGCAATTTCCCCAGACAGGATTTTACCACTAAGAACTATGTCACAAGAAGAAGAGCATGGCTAAAAACATCCTTCTGAATTCAGGTTTTGTAAAGAAAAAAACACCCTTCAGCTAGCTTATTGGATGTCCAGTCATAGGCAAAAGAACCCCCACCCTGTCTACTAATTATATTTAAGTGCACAATATTTATTTATTTATTTATTTATTTATTTATTTATTTATTTATTTATTGCATTTATATGCCGCCCTCCTCCCAAAGGACTCAGGGCAGCTCACAATTCTAAAAACAAAAAACAACAATAAATAGCCGAAAAATCTTAAAAATAAATGCAATTAAGATTAAGAATGCTGCTGCAAAATAGCATCCATTTTCTAAACAAATTAAAAGGTGACTGTTCCACATATTAACATTACTAAAATACACACAGAGAGATATAATGTTCAAATGACCTGCTCCGTTACTGACGTGCTCCATCAGATATGACATGCTCCATCACTGGAGGTTTTTAAGAAGAGATTGGTCAACCATTTGTCAGAAATGATATAGGGTCTCCAGCTTGAGCAGGGGGTCCAAGATCCCTTCCAACTCTGTTATTCTGTTGCTCAAATATTGGGAGATTTTATGAAACTTCCTCCAAGACAGAGGACAGGATAAATTGGATAAATTAAGGGGAAGGGTCCCAAAGTATATAGCCCTAAAGGAAGTTGGCATTAGTATATTTCCAGAACTGGAATTAAAAACATGAGCATTATAATAAAACAAAACAGATTGTGCCCAATATATTATTTAAAGCAACATTCTTTATGTAACCACAAAGCACTTTTGTGAAATCCAGATATTTTAAACAGTTAGTTTATTTTTTTAAAAAAAATATGGAAAAAAATTAAACACCTGGAATCATTCTAAATGTGTTAGTATAAACACTGTAATTAAATATCAAATATAAACAAACAGAATAACAATCCAAAGAACAAAAATGAAATCAATCATTTAATCTTTTGCTGGCCAAAAGCTTTCAGTACTATTAAGAAAACTTTCTGGGTTTTAATATAAGCCACAGTAGCTCAATTGGTGACTTTGGGCCAGTCCAAAGTAGCTCACAGGGTTGTGGTTGCAGAAAAATTAGGAAGAAAGAACACCTTAAATACCTAAATGTAAAGCAGAAGAGTATAAAATAAAATAATGACAATAAAATAAAATATCTTTGCATTGATCACATTGGGACTTACTTCCCAATAAATATGAGTAGGATTGCAGTGTGGAAGTGCTTTAAAAAGATCTAATCAGAGAGAAAATTATAACTTTGTGAGGACTAATAGCTTTGAAAACTCAAGATCTGCATTTACTCAAATTCTACCTTTGAATACTGTTTATAGAATTTGTCTGTGTCTTCACTGGCAATTGAAAGTTGAGAGTCAAGAATAAGTAAAATGGCTTACATAAGAAAAGAGACACAGGAAACACACATTTTAAATCAATACCACCCAGCTGACATTGAGGCTTTAGCATGTAACAGAACTAAGCACTCCATACGGGCATTGCCAAAGAAGACTGAAGTGCCATGTGGCGTGCATGGCAGGGCTGAAAAAAAATCAAGACATAGAATAAAAGGGTTTCAGTTGTAAGGTTGCAGTCACCTTAATGTTTTCAAATAAATATGTAATTAATAACACCTTCTATCCCCCATCTCCCTGGCTTTGTCACTTTACAGGACACACTAACCTTTCCCTCTGAGTCAATTTCAGCATGTTGTGCATACTGTTCAGAGCAATTAGGCTGCTTCTGCTCTTTGGAGCTTCTTTTCCACTGACAATCCATCCTTCCAGCTCAGTTACATGCTTGCCTTGGTGGGCACATATAATACTGGCTTTCCTGCCATCAATCTCATTTTCTCTCATTCCCAGGACATAGCAAGGCTTTATGGGATGTATAAAAATCATCTTTACCAATATCCAGTTTTCTTCTTCCTATCCAAGTGCTTTCCCACAGGTACAGGGACTGCTTTTGGGATCAACAAACACCATTTCACACAACTCTACCAATACATAGTACAGTGCTGACTGCTTTTGCCACAATCAACCAAATTATAATTACTTTAAATTACCTTGACTCACAGAACAGCTGATTAAAATATTAAGAAAGTGATCTGGATATGCACTAACAATAATAGCGGTTTCTACATTTGGTTCTTAACTCTGTACTGACTGTATCATTTTAAAATAAAGGTGTGCATTAAAATGATAGGCAGTGATTCCATACTTGATTTTCTGAGAGTAAAAGCCATTGAACCGAGCAAAACTAACCTAACTTCTTAGTAGGAAGGTGCTACTACACCGTGAATATCCCTTGATGAAGAAATATTTATTTGCCAAAGTGTCTACTGTACCTGTACATGAAGTAACTAGCAGGTAAAGGACTATTAGCATGTAAAGTTTTGTTTCTCAATCACAGGAATTTGAAGATATGTGGACTTCAACTTCCAGAATTCTTCAGAGAATGTGCTGGCTGGGAAATTCTGGGAATTGTAGCCCATGGATTTTCAAGTTGTTGAGATTGAGAAACATTGATGAAAAGATAAAGCAATAAAAACATGTCTTCCCTTCCTTTAGTTTCTAAAAATTGGTTAGCAGGGTGCATAGTAGCACTGATGGCAGCGCTACTCTGCATGAGCACGTTCCTTCAATATGTACAGCAGTTTGAATGACCCATATGAAGTGCACCAAACTACTTTTCTCTCTGGAAAAAAGAAGAAGGGAGGGAGATTTCAAGCAACACATATAAATAAAACTTCATGAAAAAAAAAGTTTGTTTTTTTTCTGTTCATGAGCTTCAAAGTATTTGACACCATCTGGAATTAAAGCCTGAACTTCTGAATTGCTATGGAATTGGATTAAAAAACATATGATCTCACCATCACATCTCCATACCAACTCTTCAGATGTAACATAGAATTGGAAACAAAACTAAGGGTTTTTAAAAAGAAGGATGTGTAAAACTAAGGGGGGATCCACCCTCTTGCTTTTCCCCCATTTATATATCATTGATTATTCAGGCAGATGTTGGAACAAGCCTGTTTCTAAATGACTCAAATATTAACTGTTTGGTATATACAGATGTTTTGGTCCTGTTACAGGAACAGGCAAGAGCCCAGGATTGTGAAGTGGTGTCATTTTGGGCCTTAGGGATTTACTTTGTGATTTCATGAAACAGCTTTTTCATCCGAAGGTCGTTTCTCATTGACTTCAGCCACTTTCTACCATCCAAGTTGAGCCACTGCCAAATAATTGTTTGTAAATAGCAACAGCCCCTCTGGCAAAATTTTGTTGTGTTTTTTACGTATTGACTCCCATATGCAAGCAAAACTGTAGGAAATATTTAAATGGAGACTTTAATTGTTGATAAGTGAGACGTGAGAACAAGGGAGAAGATGAGGGTTAAAAAAAACATATTTCTTTTATGGCTCTTCTGGAGTTGATGGCTAGAAACAATGTTGGTATCATTCAGGGGCATCTTTTTGCAGGGCAGAATAAAAACAAGATGGAGTTGAAGTCCTCCCTGTACATAAAAATGGGTTTCAATCCCACAGGCACCATCTTGATATTTTTATCATCTCCCTGAACAACACTGAACAGCACACAAATGATTGGCAACCAAAGCATTGACAAATGGGGAAAGTCATCTAGTTTAAAAACACTTAAAGAACATTTAATCCCCCTTGCTCCAAATTTTAACTGAAGCAAGAAATATCATTTGCAGGAGAGGATCCAATAAAGGAAATTATGCCAGGAGCCAAAGATACCACTAGAAATAGGAAGCTGGCAAAGCTTCGGCCCTTTACTGCTCTGAGACTTGTTCTTCAATGTTGGAAGGATAAACTTATAGCCTTCAATTACTTAATTACTCAATAAACTGAAAAGTTGATACTTATAATTATGAAAGAGTTGCTTACAGAATCAGACCATATATGGATGATTATAACGAAAGATATGTAAAACAAAACATACAGGACTTGAATGAGATTTGCGAGGAAGTGTGTGTGTGTGATGGACTAGAGCTACTATATAAGGGCTGCAAAATGTTTTGTTTTGCTGGTGTGTCTTTCTGTGGTCACTCAGATTGGATGGTGGAGAAAATATCATCAAGGCAATGAATAGTTAAGTAATTTATTGTTATTTATTTTAATGACAATAAATCATGTCTTTCATCATGTTGACAGTCAGTACTTACCAAGGAAAATAGGTGGGCTAGAATGGTGCAAGTTCACCAGGCAATTGGTAAGAAGGAAAAAGAGCACTGGAAAGTGAAGGGAAGTGAAGAAGATGCACTGAAACTAGCATACCACGAAGAAGACAATAGCAGGCAAAACTGACAGCAATAAGACCTGGCAATAGCTAAGAGCAGGAAAGTTGAAGAAAGAAATAGAGGGGCTAATTCTAGCTGCCAAGAAAAATCCTGAAGTGCATATAAAGCCAGACTTGAGAAGACAGCACAGACAGCAAATGCCACCTCTCCAATGAAGCTGAAGAAACGGTAGACCACCTAGTTAGCTGCTGCAAGAAGACTGCACAAATTGACCACGAATGAAAAAGTAGCAACAATGGTGCATCGGAAGTTCTGCAAGAACTATCATTTGCAGGCAAGCAAGAAGTAATGGGACCACAACATAAGAGAAAGTAACAGAAAATGAAGAAGTTAGAAAGCGCTGGGAATTTAGAATTCCAACAGACAGGCACCTGCCATATAACACTCCAGACTTAATATCTGTTGATAAGAAAGACAAAAAAAGTCTGGATAGTGATGTTGCAGTACCTGGAGATAGCAGAATAGGAGAGAGAATTGGAGAAAATCATAAAATGCAAAGACCTAGAAATAGAAGTAGAATGACTGTGGCAAAAGACAACGAAGATAGTATCAATAATAATAGGTGCCTTGGGCGTATTCCTAAAATATCTGGACCACCACTTGAAAGCCATCAGTGTTGATAAAACCGCTCCCAGTCAATTACAAAAGGCAGCTTTATTTGGAATAGCTTACCTCCTGCAATGATCCATCAAACAGGTAAAGCTATCTTCAGGTTCTCCAGAGATTGACAGAAAGTCTCCTAGACTTGGGATGGTATATACCTCCCACTACTGGATGTACACAAGACAGCAAGTGTTCTAAAGAGCAGGAGGTGCCCAACCCTCAAGTTTAGTTTAGTTTAGTTTAGTTTAGTTTAGTTTAGTTTAGTTTAGTTTAGTTTAGTTTAGTTTAGTTTAGTTTA
>JANHFM010010854.1:205363-218109 GCA_032468115.1 Grayia smithii | reverse complement strand
TATTTTAATTTTGTAATATTTTAACTTATATATGTAATTGCATTTATTTTTATATATTTATATTGTCTTTTTAACTTCGTAAGCCGCCCCGAGTCTTCCGGGAGAAGGGCGGCATATAAATGCAATAAACATTCAAACATTCAACATTCAAGAATGGTCTTTACATGAAAGTATGAAATCTACATTCACCCTGTAAGAATGGGTCTTGCTGACCATCTAATCTTATTTCAATTTAGGTTTTAATTCCCTTGTGCAGATTAACAACTGATCTAGCAGTAAAGGCTGGAATGAACTTTAAAGCAGTATCGGTAATTTATCAGTACCGTAATCTGTTTTCCATATAGAAAACACTAGTGAACTTGAGAAGTAGAAGTATTTATCCAAAGTTAGGCTTTTCCGTCAATGTGGTAATGTGTGTTGCGTTTGTGCTTACATAGCAGGAGTGCCTGGTTTGCTACACTAGCTGAAAAGGAAGCCATGCATTATGCATGAAATAATTTGCAGAACATGTTTGAGGTGGCAGATAATAATATACAAAGCATCCCCCTTGCAGAGATGAAGAGTTGGTTAACTAATGGTGGGCATCGGAATTTCTCTATCTGTGTTTCTTGCAAGTTTGAAGAAGAAAAGAAATATTTTAGTATTTGCTTCGAAATATATTCCCTCTGAAGTATATCTCCTTTCTTTCGGTATTAAACCTCAGAGTATTTGCTATTCGTACCCTTTATACCAACCATTATTGTACTGTCAAATGTTTCCAATAAAATTCAAATTCATTGAAAAGGGTTTTCAAGGCAGCCAGAAATACCAATCCCCTACACAACAATATGAACTCGATGGATCAATGGATTTTTACATAGACGCATCCTTAGAAACAAATGATTTTCTGACCTTTCTAGATTGTAGCAGAAATAGTGTAGCTTGAATAGTGTTGTTTGAAATTTACAGCATACTTGAAACAAGTCTCTCATCTACCTATCTGTAATCCAGGTGGAAGCAAAGCTGATCTAGTGTGAATCCAAATATCTTGCAGTTTACATCCTGTTAGAGATTGAAACATCTATCAACCTATCAGGGAAGTACAGTAGTGGCCAAAATTGTGGAAATCTTTTGGGGAAAGTATATTTTTGAGGTTTGATGGCTAATAATACCACTTTTGGGGGGAATTTAAAGATAATCATATTCCACTGCTGGGAATAGCCCAGACCTGTGGTGGCGAAACTATAGCACGCGTGCCACAGGTGGCACGCAGGGCTCTCTCTGTGGGCATGCGAGCCATCGCCTCAGTTCAGCTCCGTCATACAAGCACGCATTTCTCCCAGAGGCCACCTAGTTGTCGGGTCTCTGCTGCACATGCATGGGGGTGGGGCATATGCGTTGGTGGGCATATGGTGAGGGGGCCCCATGTGCATGCATGGGGTAGTGTGTGGGAGTGCACACGCATTGCATTTTGTGGGTTTGGGTGCACACGTTCTTTGGACACTTGGTTCGGAAACGGTTAGCCATCACTGGCCCAGAACTTAATCCAATTGGAGGCAACTAAAGAAACTTATTAGTCAGAAGCAACCGAGCAATAAAACCCAGTTAATAGAAGCAATCATTCAATCTTGGTTTCACATAATAATAGCTGCAGAACTAAAAGACTTGGGTTACTCTCTGAGAAGATGTTGTAAGGCTGTAATTCATGCTAAAGGTTACCCAACTAAATATTAACTGACATGGTGATAATTTTTGTATAGCTCATTTTTTCTATGGTGATAATTTTTGTATATCTCATTTTTTCTACGTGTTTCACTTTTCTTCTTTATACTGTAACTGCTATTCTAATAGCAAATCCTTTATAAAACTTATTGCATTACATAGATAAATTATCTATATAATTTATATAATAATTCTATGGTACTACTCCAAAAAAAGTGGTGTTATTAGCTAGTTTTAGAAAATATACTTTTCCCAAAAGGTTTCCACAGTTTTGGCCACTATTGTATATAATAAAGATCTCTCTCTCCCCCTACCCTCTCTCCCTCCCTCTCTTTCCTCTCTCTCTCTCTCTCTCTCCCCATGAGAATTTCACCCCAAAACTTTTCTTCCTTGGAAACATAATTCAGAAACATTTTTCCTATCAACTTGAAAGTGAATATTAAAAAGCAGAACTATACAGCATACTACTCATTAAATTTGAATCAAGGAAAACCTTTCCTTTGGGCTTATCTTCACATCCTGCTCGCTGTGATATCAAGATGCTTTACTAACTGTTTGGGGAAAGATGTTTTCATGACATGAAAACCTTTACCTTATCCACAGCCAATGCTAAGACAGCCTAAAGCCATCTTAACTCGTCCCAGTGTGTAATTAGTCTTTTCCTTCTTTTCCTGACATAAACCTCATGTCATGCCCCCATCGGAGTCTGAATCTGAAGAGGAACAGCTGACAGAGATCGAGAGAGAGTGGCTTTGTTATCTGTGGAGGAAACTGAGGAAGGGCAAAGTCAGGCTGGTCAGAGCAGGGGAGAGGTAGAACAAGGGAGAGGGAGTTCAGATGAAGACCAAGGCGTACCCCCTCCTCATCCTAGGGTGCAAAGGGAAAAACACAGAAGAGAGCAACATGGGCTGCATGGCTTACGAGGAAGGAAAGGGCCCCAATTCCCTTCACAAGGCACACCTGGGGATGGAGTTTAAAGGAGAGGCAGTTGGGAGGGATGTTTGTTGGGAACAAATGCTGAATTAATCTGGTGTTGAGAGTTGTGGCCTGCATTCCTGGCATTTCCTCCTGACTGTTTGAATTACTGCTGTGCTACTGTATGCCTACCTTGTCTTGCTGGAATTATTCTTCCCTTCTGGTACTCATTAGCTTGCTCTGTTGGAATGATTGATTGCATCATTATGTTTACACCATTTGGACTGGAGTATATGCAGGTTTATGGGAGAGCTTTTCTCCAGGCCGTAAAAGGGACGTTGGGGGCAGAGTTGATGCCAATAAAGGGATTTATACCAGTCCTCTGGCTGTGTTGCCTTCATGCCATGCCCCAGGTCATCACACCTCACTGGATTACCTTGGAAGCAAGAACAAGGATTTGGAGTCAGGAACATCAATTTGTTCAATTTCAAATGTTCCCACAAACTTGTAGAAATGACTGCTCCTTGCCACTCCTTGACCCTGGGCTTCCTTCACTGTAAGAGAGTTTGGGTACTTTGTCCTTTTCTTTTTACAATGCATTTTTTGTCCCAGATTATAGTGATCTGTCTGCAATAAAGCATGCTACTTTGGTGTATATTTAGGAGAGTCTATCTGTCCATGTTTTTAAGTCTATGCCTCTATATGTGCTGGGATATTATAAAGCAAAGAAAGAATGTGAGAAGCACACATGCAAATATGAGGTGTGGGATGAAAGTAATAAGATGCTTTGCCTAACCAAAAAAAAAAAAAAGATTTGCAAGGAAAATTGGTTTTACAGCTGAGAAAGAAAAATGATCCAGAGACACAACAGATCTGAGATCTCTCTGGTATGGCCTTCTCTGCTTTGTATATTGAATCAGTTCTGATTTCCCACCCAAATCAAATCAAAATCATACTTACATATATTTGTAATGACTGTAATCCACCTTATGCAAGTCTGGGACTGTAATAAATATTTGATCTGATTTATACATCAAATAAGTTCTGATCTCTCATACAGTCTTTTTTTTTCCCGTCTATCTTATGTAAGGTGGGAAGTTAATATCATACTATTGAATTTGCATTTCTATCATGAGGGAAAATGATCAAATTAGTGCTAAGTCATATATAATTAAAATGTAATCATTGTCTTATAAAGGGGAAAAACCCCTCAAGATTAAGCAAGAAATTCTGCTTTCTTTCAATGTGCTACATTCCATCAAATACTTTTTTTTTTCTGCTCATCTTACTTTCTTTGATTTTCTGCTTTCCTTACTTCCCTACAGACTAATACGTTTACATATTGTATATGCATAGAGATGAGGAGCACAGATGTGAAATATCAGTTAATAATCACTTGAAAAGCTGTAACTGGAGATGTTTAATATCAAAATAAGCCATTTTTGCTCAAACCCAGTATTCCTTTGAGTCTTTATTTCTTTTTCCTACCTCTGAATGGGTAATCATAGTTGAGTCTGGGTTCACTCTTGCTAAATAAATCATTTTCTCCGAGATCTATAAATTCTTAACTAAGTCTGTATAAAAAAGGCTAACATACACATTCCTTACTGAGGCTTAAGATATTCATTTACAAAATGGATGGAAAGGAAGAAGAGCTTTCATTAATATCCATTCCAATGCTATTGCAGAAATACCAAGGGTATAATTTAGTCTTGCTCCTCAAGGAACATGATGAAGTGGACATGTGCTTTTTGCACATGGTAATGGTAAAGGTCCCCCTCGCACATATGTGCTAATCGTTCCCAACTCTAGGGGATGGTGCTCATCTCCATTTCAAAGCTGAAAAGCCAATGCTGTCCGAAGTCGTCTCCGTGGTCATGTGGCCGGCATGACTAAATGCCAAAGGCACATGGAACACTGTTACCTTCCCACCAAAGGTGAACCTATTTTTCTACTTGCATTTTTATGTGCTTTTGAACTGCTAGGTTGGCAGAAGCTGGGACATGTAATGGGAGCTCACCCTATTACACTGCACTGGGGATTTGAACTGTTGAACTGCCAAGCTTTCAACTGACAAGCTCAGCGTCTTAGCCACTGAGCTACCACGTCCCTCCTGAGCCACCGCATCCCTCCTAAAAAGCTGTTACAGGAGTGTTTTCCCCTTCTATCAGAAATTTCATGAATGAATTGCAAAGAAATTTTGTGCTTGTGTCACAGTTCTCTTCTGATGAGTTTTGTCTATATGAAGTAGCTAAGTAATTAAAGAACAGGCTAGAAACTGGGAGTCTAAGTTCTAGTCCTACCCCAGGCAAGAAGTTGATCACCTTGGGCCAGTCTCTCTCCCTTTCAGCTTTAGCAAGGAGGCAATGGCAAACCACTTCTGAAGTCTTGCCAAGAAAACTGCAGGGACTCTCTCAAACAGTCACCAGGAATCAAGGCTGTCTTGAAAGCACCAAAACCAACCAACCAACCAACCAACCAACCAACCAACCAACCAACCAACCAACCAGTTTTATATCTAAAAAAGAACTGTCCAACTGCCTCTCCCCAATTCCCTCTTGCTTGCCTATTGTGACTAGGAGAACAGCTGGTGGTAATTAAGTGTCTTGAGATTTTAATCTCATATTTATTTATTTATTTATTTTACTTCCCACTTTTTTCCTGTGAAGGAATTCAGGGTAGCAGAAATTGTGTTCCTTAATCCTTATCGGACTTTTGGCCAGAGCAGACTAGACAGTGTAAGCAGGACAGTTCTAGAAATATGTACAAGTTGGCCATGTATGTTCAAGTTGTGACCTCTTCAGTTAAAGGCACCAAGTGATGTGCAAATCTCCTGCCTGCCATCAGAGGAGATACTCCAGCAGCATGATCTAAGGCAACCTCCTTGACTAAATCTCCCTTTAAGAGGATCTCAAATAACAAAGCTGGGCAAGAATTCTCCCAAGAACTTAGAGAACTGCTGCCAGGCTCAAAATAGCCAATATTTGGCTCAACTGGACCACTTCTCTCTGGCAGCAGAAATGGATGAGCTCAGAATAAGGTGACAGATCTGTCTTCAACTCCCGAAATGTGATTCATGATTTTACCTATTTTGTAGATATGTGAGGGCCAGAACACCCACGGAATTGACATATAAACCAATCAAACTTCTGCATCCTGTCCCATCTTCTGTATCCCAGAAACCTGTTTCTAGGCTGTCCACACTGGGTCAGAAAGGAAGATTTGCTAAATTTCAACGGGATTCATTTCAGTGGACTTGGTTAGTTTTGCAGTCGGTAATTTGGTTAGTTCCCGGTTCAGGGAGCATCGGCAGACTTGCACAAGGCGATTAAAAATGCATACTTTCCCCCTCTAAATCTTCATCCTCTGCATTTCCTTTTCCTTGGAAAAGTCCTTAATTTCTTTTATTCTCCCTGCACGAAGATCAGCAACTCATCAATACAATTCCTCCGACCCATTCCACGCACACACACGGGGGGTGGGGGTGGGGTGGGGGATTCAAAACCGCACGCGGGCAAATCACTCCTCCGAGGCGATATCCTGAAAGATCACCCCGCGCGTTCGCACGAGCGGGGAGCAGCCCGTGCAACCTGTAAGACACTGCATTGCACCGCGCCGCGTTGCCTTGCTTTCTTCTCCCACCGCGTTACCGCAAGGGCCGGTGAGAAAAGGAGAATCCGGAGCGTCTTACCTGCGTCGCTCCAACAACGGGCGTGCGGCGAGGTGGGGAGGGGATTCCCTTCCCGTGCAGGCAGAGCTGCCAAGGGAGGCGGCTGGGGAGAGCGAGCGGCAGCAACTCCCTCCCGAAGAGGCGCAGTTGCAGGTTAACCCCGCGCCTTCGCCCGGCTCCTCGAGTCACGGCGGGGAAAGCGGCCCCCGCTTCCCCTCCCTCTCGATGTTTTGGACCGACTTTAAAAGTTTCAGCTACCGTCAGCATCCGTTTAACGCCCCCTACCGATCTTCTTCTGAGTTAACCCCTTTCTGTCGAGAATTTGATAACCGGTTGGAAAGACTTTTGCTGCTGGTAAGAGGTGAAATGGTATCTCTTTGGCCTGAACTTTGCAAGGGAACGAAAATCATATTTTAATATTTGCATGCTTGCTACATGCAGGGTTGTTGATTTTTTTAAACAAGGAAAGGGAACGGCATTCCCGATCTTTAACCTCTCTCAATCAAAGTTCACATACGAAAAGTACAGCTAGAAAATAAAACTTTATTCACACACACACACACACACACACACACAAAAGTACAGTTAATCTTCACAGCTGAGCCCAAACTTTATATTGCTAAGGGAGAAATTTGTTAATTTGTTAAGCTGTAGCACTTAGACTTACATACTGCTTCACGGTGCTCTACCGCCTTCTCTTTACAGAGTCAGCATATTGCCCCAACAATCTGGGTCCTCATTTTACCGACCTTGGAAGGATGGAAGGCTGAGTCAACCGTGAGCCTAATGAGACTGGAACTGCCGCCAGTCGGCAGAGTCAACCTGCAATATTGCATTCTAATGACTGTGCCACACAGCTCTTTAATGAGTTTGGCTCCATTTTATAACTTTTCTTGCCACATTTGTTAAGTGAATCGCTGCAGTTGTTAAATTAATAAAATGGTTGTTAAGTGAATCTGGTTTCCCCATTGACTTTGCTTGTCAGAAGGTTGCAAAAGGTGATCACATGACCCCAGGACACTGCAACCATTATAAATGTGAGTCAGTTGTCAAGCATCCAAATGTAAATCATGTGACCATGGGGATGCTGCAATGGTCATAAGTGTGAAAAATGGTCATAAATCACTTTTTTCAGTGCTGTTACAACTTGTTATTGTTGAGGACTACCTGTATTTTATTTATTTACAGAGGAGTTCTATCACCACCATCATCTTAATTACTGTTGATATAATCCACCTGTAATTAATAGAATATGAGTTTATTTCCCCCTAAAATTCCAGAGTTCAGAGGAAAGCTCAGGTACTTCTCTGCCCAAACATCTGCAAAACAAAACAAAAAAAATGGGTGGGATTGAGGGCACCCCAAGCTTTGCAAGAATGAAAATAATAGTAAAAATAAATTGCAAGTGGGATCAGAAAGCTGTGAGAACAAAACTGAATAAGCATGGCTGATTTGAATCTGGTACAGCAGCACATTATTTTGTGGATTGTCCCCCTTGCCAAGACCCATTAATCAGGATTATTAGGTTAACTGGATCTTGCAAATTCAGATGCTGGATAGTGCTGTTGAAAAATCCAGAGCTCCTTTGCCTTCCTACTGGTTAGCATTTCGAGAGTCAGCATGAGCATCAGGCCAACCTGTTGACCTTGGAAGGCAAGAATGCCCTATTTCCCACTTTCCTCCCCTTTTGGTTCCCTCCTGAAGTCAAAGGGCGGAGGAATTTTGCTTTCCTTTCTCCATGATCGCTTAATAGAAATAGTTTTGCCACTGTCATGGATCATGATTGCTTTTCCTCCCTGCCAAACAAGTGTGGTGAAGCAAAAATTGGGATTGAGGGGTGCATTGGATAGAGCAGTGTCTTTCAACCTGGACAACTTTAAGTTGTGTGGACTTCAATTCCCAGCATGCTGACTGGAGAATTCTGGGAATCGAAGCCCACACAATGTAAAGTTGTCAAGGTTGAGAAGCATTGGGATAAAGCAGGGATGTCAAACTTGGGGTGTCACATTGTCATCATGTGACATCGTGATTTCTCCCCCCCCCCTTTAATCTACCAGAGATGGGTGTGGCCAGCGTATGACGGATCCAGCCCGAGGGCCCCTGGAATAGAGTGTAGCTGGGGTCTCTTGTGGGAAATAATGATGAGGATAGTGTGTCACTTATGCAGTTCTGAGAGCTTGGGAGCAAGAATGTATGAAGGAGGGACTAGATCAGTGGTGGGTTGCTCCCGGTTCGGTCCGGTTCTATAGAATAGGTAGTGGTGATGCTGTGACGTCACTGAACTGGTTCTATACTACTGGACCGAATCCCCCCCCGCGCGCCCGTACTTACCTGTCCCTGCGTGCAGTGCACGGAGCGCGCTTACGCGCATGCGCAGGAAGCTTTTTTGAGCCTTTTTTGCTCAAAAAAGCTTCTGCGCATGTGCAGGAGCACCTGTTTGGCATGCGCACATGCGCCAAACGCACGCTCCGCGCACGCCGACCACACACAAAGCGTGTGCACCTACAGAACCGGTAGGAAAGGTAAGTAGAACCCACCCCTTGGACTAGATGGCAGCCACCATCAAGGCTATCATCTTGATATTTTTTTTCATTCCTTGCCTCTTTTCTGCGGATACTCCTCTTCAGTGATGAGAATGGAGAGCATGTAGAAAGGCCTAAATTAATTTTGTTAAATCCAACAGGATTGTTATTCTGCTTTTAAATGTGATGGTCTGAGGAACATTTATTTTTAAGTTTATTTATTTTCTAAGACATTTAGAAAAACAGAATTAAAAGTCAAAACATGAAGCATTCACAAATTGATATGTCATTTTAAAACAGGAAGACCAACTCATGATCTGTAAACTGACCACAGCCTCAACCTCATTCTTGTGTTCTGCCAAAATCCTTGAGTAAAATATCAGTTTTCCATAGTATCCTTTTGCCCCCTGTATACGGTTAAAAATACCTGTAATGAAACCTCTCCAGAATCTCCAATCTTCAAAATGTCACTTAAGCCTATATAATGACATCATTGTATCATCAGCAATGTAGTTTTCAGAGACCATTAAAAGAAAGGAAAGTACAGCTTTTGAATCCAAATGTTCTTTGTGCCTGCCTTATACTTTTGTATAAGAACGGCTTCATTTGTGATTTCTGATTACACTGAGTCAATGTACGAAAAACCTTTCCACCTTTGCTCTGCTGTATCATTAACACTACTGTTGGAAAATCATTGAGTATACTTTAAAATGGAATGTAAAATACAATAGAAGTAACATGAAACAAAAGCTATAGCAAGTAACTAGATAAGTACAGAAGAAAATGGGATGGGTAAAAGGGAGACAATTTTAGTGCTTCTATCTTGAGTGGTCCTTAATAAGAGATTTAAACACAAGGTTACATTTCTAGCTTTGAATATAGTGGACTTAACTGTGGCAGAATGGATCTCATGTCTTCTGGTGTCAGGATGTACAGTACTTTTTTTAAGATGCAACAGAGCAGAGAGTTCAGTGGGGCACACACATGCCTGGAAATAAATTCCTTTAATGTATTATTGAATAAATATACATTTGACTGAATCATTAAAGTAAGAAAAAGTAATTATTTTTACATACTGTATTTACTGTGGCACAGATATTCTAGCAGCATTTAATGCTACCTGCTTATTTAGCATGTACTCGGCACTGAATATAAGGTTAAGATGTTCTTGAAACTGTTTTACAATGATATATATTGTATATCAGTCTTCATAGCCTTCTTATAAGAAAGTCCTCAGGCTGGAATTTCATCTTCTGTGCAACTTAAAAGGCTCAAGACACTTTGCACAAGATGTCTTATTATTACGGTACCACATTTGGTAGGATATATTTCTTAATGTCATATATTTATAGCTTAAATGTACCAGCATAAACTTTTCCTGGTTTGAAGATAAGCAATGGGCAAAAACTTTGATGGGCTAGGGTAAGAAATTGGACTCCCCATCTTAGCCAGCATACATTGATAAATTCTGTTCAATGTATGAAAATATGAATAAATATAAATATATATTGGAGTTCTTATTTTAAACTTGCAGCAATTCCCCAGATAATCCTACAGTCCTGCAATTGCTAAAAGATTTTTTTAAAAATACACCAAAAAGACATAGTTTATATTTCCAATTTATTGATTGACAAATAGATATATTGCATTATATCATTTAGATAGAGAACATAGTAGGTATCTGTGATCTGGTGAACTCCAGGATCTTCCTCACACCTATGTTAAATTGCTTCTTTTCTGTGCCTTGTTAGGCAGAACATTAAGCCAGCACACTTTATATTGCCCACATTATTGAATGAGTCCAGAGAGCGGGATATGTCCTTTAACACCTGGACAAGTTAAAGAAAGCTATTGATGGACACTCCTGGGGACATTTACCCTCTCCTTAATTGTCATCAACAAGCAAGGAAAACATCTATCAATCATTCCTGGCTTGGTTTTGATTGAGGGCTAGAACGACTGGTTTAGCCATCCATTCTATTCTAAAATAGCACTAAATCCATGTTTAAAATAAATCTCTGAAGACAATCAACAGAAATAAATAAAAAAACTAATTCTGGCAGGAGACATAAATGAAGTTCATCAGCAGGTGCTGATCAAGGTGTTGATGGTGATAGGCGCTGAAGGAGACAGTGCTCATGGAAGAGAGATTTTTGCTAGAAAAAGAAAGACATTGTGGCCAGAGGTTGGAACCTGGATTTAGGAAAAGATGGGTTGAGTTCAGGGGTGAAATCTATTTACCTTCCTTACTGGTTTGGAAGTGTGCCCATGCGCGTGTGTCATGTGTGTGCTTGGATCCTCTGCGCTGCACAAACCCTTCTGGCATGTGCAGAAGGTAAAAAACAGATTACTTCCTGGTTAAAACCCGCCACTGTTGCTACCAGTTCTGCCGAACTGATCCAAACCGGTAGCATTTCACTCCTGATTGAGTTGCAATGAAGAGGAGCTGCCAGTGGACCTATAGTTTCCTAAAGAATTCTTTCAAAGCTTCTTCTTTTCCATGCACTACAACTAGTATCCTAACTCCATACCCAAATCAAAATGACCATGGATGCTATTGTTGAGCAACTGGAGGGGAAGGATATACCCACATAGCTTGAAGCGTCCAATGACAGCTAGGCAGATTCCAGCTTGACTGCATCATCAACTATCCATCAGTGAGGTGACATAGTAAGGAATCTTTGTGTTGAAGTTACAGGGATATGGGATGAGCCTTATATGTAGGCTCATCTTGGACCTGATGTTCCAATTGCTACCTGTTAATGGAATACTTCAGCTCTTTGCTTACCATTTTACAATTCTTTATCTTCCAATCATATTTGGACTGGATGATTTTTCACTGGAAGACCACGGAGGACTTCGAACTGCACAGGGCTACTGGATCTCACATTCAAAAAAGAAGACAAGTTTGCATATTAATGTACTTTTAGGTAATACTTGCATTTTAGTCCACTGGCCATAGAAGCATCAGCTTATCCCTTTAATAGTGTTTTGGAATGCCTGCTTTCAAAACTTAAACAAGTTTTATTCTAATTCTGTAGTAAATAATACAAACACAGATTCTGTGGCTACCTGAAGTTGGATATGGAGTTCAAAAACAATCCTTGACAAAACAGCAAGCAGTAATATAAATCACTGTGTATGATGCACTAAAGTATCCAAAAATAAACTAAAACCATTTTAAAATTTCTTTCTTGTCTCTTTCTTCCTAATGTGCACTTGAATATTTATCATTAAAATAACTCTTTAAAAGAGTTTGATTTTTCAACCAATATGTGTGGAAGTTTTTGCAGTACAGTAGCAACCATTAGCATGCTGAAGAAAAAAGCAGTAAAAAAGAGAGGGAAAAACATGGTAGAAGAAGGAAATCATAATCAGTTTGTTATTTCGTTTGCCATTGAGCTTCTTAGAATACTTGGCTTATATTATAGGCTAAATTGGGTGAATAGTTTATGACTCAGTATATTGTAGAAATTCAACCATTGACTTAATATAAGGTTTATTTGTTATGTCAGTACCCCAATTATGATTGGTATGTTCTTCTTAAGGGATGAGCTGTCTGTCTGGACCCAAAAAGAACAATTTGATTGGTTTTGGATTATAGTTGTGAATCCAGGCAACTATGTTTTATTTACCAAAATATAATTTATTTCAGTGCACAAATCAGGTTAATGAACTGTATTTTGGATTATAAATGTATTGGAGCAGAGACCTTTGTTCTTGTACAGCATAAAAGGCCACACAGTAGATAGATACATCATAAGCTTAGCTTGCAACAAAAATCACTCTTGCTGCATGGCTTACTTCCAATATATTCTAGAACAGTGTTTCTCAACCTTGGCCGCTGGAAGATGTGTGGCCTTCAACTCCCCCCAGCTCTGCTGGCTGGGGAATTCTGGGAGTTGAAGTCCATACATCTTCCAGAGGCCAAGGTTGAG
>JANHFM010010854.1:188666-203002 GCA_032468115.1 Grayia smithii | reverse complement strand
CTCTACCCCTCTCTCTCTCCCTCTTGTGTGTGTGTGTGTGTGTGTGTGTGCGATTGAGGGCAAGGGGCCACCCAGTGGTGGGATCATCTGACAGGGAGCCGCAGGAGAGGGCCCAAAGAGCCGCATGCCCAGTGAATTTTGCCCCATTTTACGACCTTTCTTGCCTCAGTTGCTAAATGAATCATTAGAAGTGTTAAGTTTGCAACATGGTTGTTAAGTGGCGACCGTCATAAATATGAATCAATCGCCAAACCTCTGAATTTTGATCATGTGACCATGGGGATGCTGCAAAGTGTGAAAAACAGTCATAAATCATTATAACAGCATTTCAGTGAGTTCAAACAGTCACTAAATGAACTGTTGTAAGTTGAGGACTACCTGTACACCACTGAATGTCCACCCTTCTGGCCCTAGAATAAAAGATTCTGAAGTTCTTTCAGATAGAATCGATAGCTGGCAACCAAGGTTAGCTCAGCCAGGGGCGTCACGGAAGCTTACAAAGGTTCCCCTTCTGATCCAATGGCCTGAGGTCCCTCTCACCATCTTCCTGCTTCGTTTTGGCATACAGCTGCCTCTGCTCCGTATCAGGGGGAGCCTGGCTGGTCCCAGAGGAATGCAGGAAGCTCTCTTTGATGTTGACCTGGAATTAGCAGAGAGGAAGAGTTTTAGGATCGGACATCAGGGCTGGGAGGGGACAACTGTGTCCCTTGCCACATGGAGAGTGCTCAAACCCAAGCTGTTGGTATTTATTCCCAGATGGGATTGAGTTGGTCTCCCATTAAATTCATTTTTCATCTCTCTCTCTCTCTTTCTCTCCCTCCCTCCATCCATCCATCCATCCATCCATCTATCCATTATCTATCTATCATATCTCCATCCATCCATTATCTATCCATTATCTATCTCCATCCATCCATCATCTCTATCTATCCATTATCTATTATCTATCTATATCTATCCATCCATCATCTATCTATCTATCTATCTATCTATCTATCTATCTATCTATCTATCTAACATCATCTATCTCCATCCATCCATCCATCCATCCATCCATCCATCCATCCATTATCTATCTATCATATCTCCATCCATCCATTATCTATCTATCTCCATCCATCCATCATCTCTATCCATTATCTATTATCTATATCTATCCATCATCTATCTGTCTGTCTGTCTGTCTGTCTGTCTCTCTCTCTCTCTATCTATCTATCTATCTATCTATCTATCTATCTATCTATCTATCTATCTATCTATCTATCTATCTCAGGATTCCCATGTTAATGTTTTTAAACTCTTATATCAAGCTGATGGAAGAAGGACTAGGGGAGACATGATAGCAGTGTTCCAATATCTTAGGGACTGCCAAAAAGAAGAGGGGGTAATCTATTCTCCAAAACATCTGAAAGCAGGACAAGAAGCAATAGATGGAAATTAATCAAGGAGAGAACCAACCTAGAATTAAGGAGAAATTTCTTGACAGAACAATTAATTAGTAGAACAACTTGCCTCCAGAAGTTGTAGGTGCTCCAGCACTGGAGGTTTTAAAGAACAGATTGGACAATCATTTGTCTGAAATAGTACAGGGTTTTCTGCTTGATCAGGGAGTCCCTTCCAACTCTGTTATTCTGTATATGAAGAATATGTATATGAATATGTATATGAATTAATTGAGCATTGAGGTAAAAAAAAAGATTTCTCTTTTACAATGAAAACATTACCACCTCACCAAAATTTTACTGCCTTGTATGGATAAAAATATTCACTCTCTGCTTATGAGTTATTCTTTTATCAAATTAATGGAAATACTATTTTGCATGATCAAAGTTTAATTTAAAATACCCTCAGATTTTTAATTTTTTTATCTCTTCTTTTTTTCCCATTTACTGTACTTTTTATGGCAATAGAGGTTGACACACAGGATGACCATATTTATGGGATTATGAACTAAATGGGCCTCGTAATAGGATATTCCATAGTTATCTCAATCAGCATGAAAGGTGGCAATGAATCCATTATAGGTTTTTCATTATGTTATTTCACAGCTGCAGAGAAGAATTACACTTAAATAGATAGGGAATCACCATGCTTGCTTTTGGGCATAAAGTGTTTAACCTTCATCTCTAATTGTTAATCACATCTCTAACTTTGTGGTCCTGGGTGCTCTCTGAGCTTGGTGGTTTTCTTGAAGATGTTTCATTATCAAACTAGGTGACATTATATTAACAGACTCAGAGAGCATCAAGGGCACCACAGTTCAACCTTGAACTGCAAATATTCTCTTCTATTGGTATATCTCTAATTGTTAACAATATACTGTCAATCTTTAGTCAACAAAAGGGGATTCTACTTAGAACAACTGCTCATTAAGCTTTGTCCTTTGAATGGCACAGTTACGAAATAGAATTCAAAAGTACACAACATAGGTGTGAGCAGAATATTATGTATACAGGATAAAAAAATTAAAAACATCTATGTCAATTTTGGATTTAAATGCTACTTGGTGGGATAACTTAGGAATTACTGTAGTCTCCAACCATGTCATTTGGTTGGATTTTAATGTGTTTTTTTTCTTACAGAGATAGAGAAACTTCCCATCACAGCTGTCAGCCCTACTGTGTAGACTAGGCCAAAAAAAAAAAAAAAAATCAAATCCATAGAAAGACTAGGAATATATTTTTATTGAAATAGTTTGGCTATAACAACAGAATGATTGTGCTTTACCTCCCTTCCTTCTTATGATCTAGTGAATCAGGGAGGAGCCTGCCTAAGTTAATTCTGAATATTGTTTTGCATCTTAGGACTTAAATAATATTTCAGTCCTATTTGCTTATGCAATGAGTCTTGCTCTTTTCTGTGAAGGTCTTCTCCCCTTTGCTCGGCATGGTTGAGATAATTGTCAGAGAAGCTAAGAGAGTCCCAGTATGCAGGGGTGGGTTCCACTTACCTTTACTAACGGTCTGCAACAGGACACCTGCACGTGCTCACTTCGCTCGCTTGCGCTTCTGTGCATGTGCAGATTGCTGATGATGACGTTGGGATGGGTGGGAAGAGCCTCCCGCCAGTTTTACTACCAGTTCCATAGAACCAGACCAAACTAGGACCAACCCACCACTGCAGTACTGTCTCCAGAACAAATGTCTTAACTTGTACTTTATATTCATGATTGGCCCTTTTCAGATCTAATTTGTGGAGAGGTGTTCAGAACCAACAGGTAGACCAAAATGAGCAATCTTCTCATATTAAAATATAACATTTTGTAGTCAAGTAGTCTGTTCTAACAAGAGACTAGAGGGAAGTGTAAGAGGACAAGATACAAAAAGAATTGGATTCTTTATTAAATTGGAAGGATTGATTCTCAAAACATTTAGAGTTAATACATTGATCAGTTGTGCTACAGATATAAGAAGTTGCAGTTGACATGGTTGGAGACTACCGTAATTCTTAAGTTATCACCAAGGATCATTTAAACCCAAACTTGATACAGAAGTAATTGTTGCTCCACAGTTGCCAGTACTGTTGGGCGGCCTGAAGATTCTTGGATATGACTGCAGATGTTGTGCCATTTATATAAGAAAGCCATCACAGTGTCTAGATTTGTAAATATAATCGGGATTTCATTTTGGTAGGTACAGGTGAGGTGTATAACATTATTTTTATTATTGATTGATTAAGCATGCCTGTGGTTTTGAACCTGGCTACATGTAGAAGTTGCAATTCTTGCAAACTCCCTAGAGTTAGTCCTTTTAAAGTAGGCAGCAGAAAACTCTTTTCCTTTCTTTCTTTATTTTTAATTTATATGGCCATCCTCTTCAGCTTCATAACTCTGGGTGGATAAAAAAAATGGTAAAAGTAAAAACAAAATAAAATAACCTATAACAATAAAAACAATACACACATAATTAGTAACCAAGGTTAAAAAAAACCTCCTCAACAAACAGCAGAGAAATCATCATAACCATTTCATAGGCTATGTCACATATTCAGGTCCCCAAGCACAGTGAGATGTCTTTAGGGTCCCGTGAAAGCCCTAAACGATTTAACCCAGTAACTGCATACCTTGAAATATCTTTTATATTTGTGTTGCCTGAAGCTATGCCGGGGCATGTGTGTATTGAGTTAAATGCTTTTTTTCCTGCTGAGTTTGTTTAAGCAGGAGGTTTGGTATGCTAAGTGATTTGGGGAAAGATGAATCTGGATTCTTCCCAAACTGGCAAGGCAAAGAGTTGTTGAGTTCAGCAATTTGTCTTAAGTTTCAGGTTCTGGGAATAACAAATATTTCAGGATCCCTCAGAGCAAAGCAAAAGGGAATTTGTTTGGGCGGAGCAGAATTGTTGGTGGGGCTTTTTGATGACAAGCTGAGGGGGTGGGGCTGCTTGAAATTGCTCAAAATCAACAAAGAGAATCCTTAGGAGAGAAAAAAAGCACGCTTAAATAAGCAACGAAACAAAGAAATAAATTAGAAAATGGAAGATTGAATCAAATTGAAATAGGAGATAAGAGCCATCAGTTTTAGAATATCTGACTTGTCTGAAGTCAAATGTATTTCAAATGCTTACCTGAAATTAGGTTTCACTGAAATCAATTCCAAAGGTCCTTTTACAATTTAAAGGTTAATGGAACAATCTTATGTTTATATGTTCATACATAAGGGCCATTCAACTCTACCAGATTGATTTATAGGAAAATGCATTGAAGTATATAGTCTTGATTCAATCTAATTTTTTATGCAAGTGTGAAGGTGTATTTCATTGATTATATTGTAACTTTCCCTTTCTCTTGTCAAGTCTCCTTAGTGAGTGCTATGATACGGCTGTGCAAATATGCCTCTGTGCACTTGATCATAAGAGTTGAGTAAACCACAGCCTTTAAAATTAATAGAATGGCATGGAATGGCATGGAATGGAACGGAATGGAATGGAATAGAATAGAATAGAATAGAATAGAATAGAAATAGAATAGAATTTTTTTATTGGCCACATGTGATTGGACACACAAGGAATTTGTCTCTAGTGTATAAGCTCTCAGTGTACATACAACTAACAAATGATAAATGATGATGATACTCATCATAAAATACATTCATGATAAATCATAATACTTAGTGATAGTCATAGGATACTAAATGAGCAATCAATATAAATTATACTAGGATACTAAATAAAACAATATAAATTGTAAGACAGAAGCAACAAAGTTATAATCATAAGAGGATAAGGAAATAGATAATAGGAAAGATGAGAACAATAATAGTAATACAGCCCTATTAGGTAGTATGACAGTGTTGTGGAAATTAATTGTTTAGCAGAGTGATGGCATGAGGGAAAACACTGTCCTTGTTTCTAGTTGTTCTGGTGTGCAATGCCCTATAGTGTCATCTTTAGGATAGCAGTTGAAACAGTTTATGTCCAGGATGTGCGGGTCTATAGATATTTTCACAGCCATCTTTCTGGCTCCTGCAGTACATAGGTCCTCAATGGAAGGCAGGCTGGTAGCAATTGTTTTTTCTGCAGTTCTAACTATCTGTTGAAGTCTGTGTCTATCAGTTTTAAAGTTACCCAGCAGAATATATGTATTGGGGAGCAGGAAGAAAATCTATGCTCGATTACTGGATAATATCATGCGACCTCCTGAAGCTCTTACAGAAGGTGGAGGTAGATTGGTGATTGGAAAGCGATCACGATCCAGTAACCCTTACTCTTACATTACACCAGAAAATTTTAAGGGCCAACTTAATCTACCTACCCAGGTCAGAGAGCCAAAATACTCAGGTAAAAATTAAATGAACCGAGAAAAATACAAATGAAGTTACTAAATGGATGTTAGCTCCAGAAACCAAAAAACTACATACATTGCTCCTAAGAAGCAAGTTTGAAGGATCATATTTAGAGGGGTTTGAAACCTTAATTACAAATTTGAAATTGGTTCTCACTAACGGAACACTGGCTCACTCCAAAAAGCCGGCTCTAAAGAATAGAAAATGGTTTGATAGAGACTGTGTTCAACTGAAAAGGATGTATAACAAGGAGTACAGAAAAAGTAAAAACGCCCCCTCTGAGGATCATAATCACAGTTATGAAGGTGCAAATGACAGACTCAATAATCTTACTTCCAGTGATGGCAACCAAAATGACTTTGGGAAGCCTAGATGCAGAAATGGGAAGGTGGTAGTTTTCTCCAGCAGCTGGTATTGAAAGGTTATTATATCTAAACAGAAAGATTCTATTTAATTGTAAAGACTAATGGTTGTTGATGTTCTTGGTTTCTATAAATATACTTGAGCATTCTTTCCAATATTGAACTTGACTGCTAATTGACAAACTATAGCTAAAAAAAAAGGCAATTAAGAATCAAAAGAGGAACACATTCACATTATTGTAGAAACTGTTATGGAAGGAGTCATGACTTGCTGTACTTCTAAACAGCAGCATGCGCATATCAGCATTCTGGGGAATACTGGGTCACTGGATACATATAAATGAATCATCAGTAAACCTTGTTTATAAGAAATTGCTCTACCCATTGCGACATATACTAAATCACCAGTTCTTAAACATGTTGGCCTCAAGACTCTTAAAAATTATTGAGGGCCCTGAGGAGTTTTTGTTTATGAGGGTTTTAGCCATCAATATTTACTAAATTAGAAATTAAAACTGAGAAATGCTAAAAATATTTATTAATTCATTCATTTAAAACTAATGGTGATAAACTCATTACATGTTACATATTAACATAAATTACATAGTTTAATGAAAAAAAATGATATTTTCCAAAATCAACAAAATTAGTGAGAAGAGTGGCATTGTTTTACATTTTTTGCAATTCTCTTTAATGTCTGACTTAATAGAAGACAGCTGGACCCTCATATCTGTTTCTGTATTCAATCTGTTGCAATCTGTTGTTTTGGTTGAAGTATATAAAGAAAATCTGGCCTCACACAGATAACTAGTTAGAAAAGGGAGGAGTATTTTAACAGTCTTTTCAAATAACTGTACTCTGTTGAATTAAAATGTATTAGCCTATATTGCACTCTGAATGGATCTTTTACCCATGCATGATTTGGGAATTTCAATTAACTATTTATTGGAAGATAATGAGGTTACAGAGATTATAGCACATATAATTGAAGACTGCTAATAAGACTTTAGTAGAAGTATTAAAAAAAGTTAATTTCTGCCATTGTTTAGTTACTTGAGAATAAGTGTGAAACGACAAATAATTTCTTAATATTATTATGAAAATAGATTTGACCTCATGGATCTCATGAAAGGGCGTTGGGAACCTCAGGATCCAAGTACCAATCCTTGAGAACCACTGCTCTAAATGATCATGTCCAAAGATATTGAGACATGAAAATACAAAGTCCATAATTACTTAATTTGGTTGGATTCTGCTGTTTTGGCTAATTATACTGAAGAGAAAAATAAGTTATTAATGTGCCGAGGTCCCCACATTGCTCTACTCCAAAACACTTAGTTCTTTCTTCTTTCTGGCCCACTAATACATCCTCCTCTACACATCATGAATTTTCTCTGTAAGGTTTTATATTTCTGACACATGAATATAATATTCAATCTTTCTTTGTTCTGGTTGCAATTCACTGGTCATCATTTCAGAGGGCAGGGAAATATTAAATGTGATGTCATATCGTGGCTTTATTTTATAAAATTAGATTTGGTATGATAGAAGAAAAAAAAAAGATTATTGGCAGAGTTAGAGCCCTGGTGCTTCCAGGAACTCATATATTTTCAATTTAAGCCCATCTTTCAAACTACAAAAAACTAGAAATCTGGTATTCTGAGAACTTCAGAATGCTACATTCTGCACTCATTTAAACTTTGTGTCGGGCAAGAATCTATATAACCTTGCATTTACATTTCTTTCAGAAAACCAAATGCAGCAATACCATTTTTCAAGTGTTGAAAAATGTATATCAACTCTCTCTCTTTTAAAAATTAGATTAAGCTAATTGTATGTTAATGTCATAAATGTATCTTCTGAAATAATATTCCTCTGAGCACAGGAACCATCCCTCTCTTTTGGGTGGCTCTTTTTATACATATTTTTCCCATTAACTTAGTAGTAAAATCAATTGGCAGTGATGTATCTTCTTCATTAATGTATTGCTGGCAATCTTTATCTCTTGTTTGTAATTAGTGAATGGGTGGAATTTTCTGGAAAGAGTAAGAAGGAGAGTCCCTTGTGTTATGAAAACTGGAACTAATGTGAATAATGCTAAAAGTTAACTTTGTCATCATTAGAGATGAATAACAATTTCCTTATGTTTTTGCTTTTTCAAAACAACAACAACAACAAGGAAAATTAATTCCTCTTTTGTTGTGTTTTGAGCTGATTTGGGGAAGGTATACTTGTAAGCCAGGCCTGTTTGCCTTAAGTTTAGTTGATTAATACTGTTTTAGTGGATTATGAAAGGTATCCCCCAGTGTATTAACATGTTCTTATGTAGTCTAGAGAACAGATTATCAGATTTATGACAGAACAGTATCTAAACAGTATTTAGAAATAAGCCTATTGTGTTTAGTGGAGCTTACTGTCTAGTAAGTGCTTTAGTATAAGAGCTTTATTTACTCAGAGGCAAGTTCCACTTATGCCAAATTAGGTCAATAAGTTAGATAATTAATAGCATGAGGGATAACAAGAAATAATCTTTTCACTCAAGCCCTTTTGTAAACAAAGCTTCATTGTCACAAGTGCAAGTTTAGTTTTCCTTTTATTCTGTTCTGTTCATAAATCTTGTCCCCATCACTCTTCAGGGGTCCTTGATGCTCTCTGAGCTTGGTTGTTTCAGTAATGAGTGGGGTTTGCTCTCAGTTTATATTCTTATGGTTTTCCCATTCAGTGTTGGTGGGGGTGGTCTTAGAGGTTCTTTGGTTGGGTTGGGTATTGAAATGTCTGCAAGAAAACAAACAAGCTCAGAGAGCACCAAACACCTCTCATTTCAACCTTGAGCTACAAATATTTTCCTTTCTTGGTTCTCTTATTTTGAGGATTAATGCAAAAACATTTTGTATTTCTTCTGAGAAGAAAGTCAAGTTTTAAATATGTCCAAATATGTCTGATTTCATTAGTATTCTCTGATATTTTCTTCTTTTAACATGAAAAAAGTCTACAGGATTTTCTCTACCTAATTCTCCCAACCTGGATTTTCCTCAGTTCTTCTGATGTGGCCTCAACACCATGTGAATGATGCTGTTTGGCAACCAAACGAGGAGCACCAAAAATTAGTCCTTTGTTTGGTGAAAGTCAAACATGATTGGACAGGGGAAACCTTTACCTTTAAGAAGACTTGAAAAGAGTAAAACAGCAAAGGCATTCAGAAGTAGACCTCTGATTAAATTTTGTTCAACTGAGAGCAAATTCAGGAGAGTCTTTTCAAATTTCTACTCGGTTGTGGAATTCTGAAGTAGCCAGCACTGTTATTCCTGAAATTAACCAATGTATTTGAGATTTTCCATTGTATTTCTTTTTATTTTATTTTTAAAATTCTATGTAGAGCACTATGCAATCAAAAGCCATTTCCCCTTTGTGTTCCTTTGTTTATAGCAGGTGTCTGCAACCTGTGACTCTGGAGCCGCATGTGGCTCTTTCATCCCCCTGCTGTGGCTCTCTATCAGCTGAACCCACCACTGGCTGGCCCCAGCCCTCACCCTCCAGTCACACTGGCCTGAGAGAGATGAGAGATATGTGTGTGTGTGTGTGTGAGAGAGAGAGAGAGGGACAGAGACACACAGAGAGAGATACCTGTTTCCCACAGAAAACACTAGGAGTCACAAAACCTGGCTAGACTTGGGCTGGTGTCATGTGACTGGGTGGGAGTGAGTGATGTCGAGTTGGCTGCACCCATTCAGGTTTTGTGGCTCCCAGTGTTTTCTTTTCTGTGGGAAACAGGTCCAAATGGCTCTTTGAGTGTTTAAGGTTGCAGAGCCCTGATTTATAGTATGTTTGTTAATTTCTTCTGTTCTCCAGGTGCCACTATTAAAGATGGAGTGTTGATGCTAATGTCTATATAACTGCATCAAAATTCTTTTCATGTAATCCACATTTTCATGTTGATAATATTGAAAGGAAAGAAGCATATAATCCAAAATTGATGTAAATCTTTTGACAGAGGTCACACATCACATTAAACTAGTTGGATGGTGGATAGATTCATACTTCACACAAAAATATTTTAACAGTGTGAATCCCAGCTAAGTAGGAAACTGACCTGTAACCATTTATGTCATGGAGAAAACATTATCTATGAGTTTTCTTATCCAAAAAACAAAACAAGACAAATTGGTTTTTCCAGGTAAAGTCCTATATTCTATCATCTTTATTATAGTCAGTATAATCTGGAGAACAAGGGTAGGAACTGGCAGGAACTGTATCTCACCAGCTATGCCCACTGATCAGTTATAATTTTTTAGATTATTGTGAGATTTAAATCTTTTTAAAATGAAAAGTGAGATTTGGACAGAATTGCATGATTTCCCTATTGACTATAGTCTTTGTTCTTTCTGCGCTATCATAGAATGATGGCAAACATTCAATTCTGCCTCTACATAGTCCATAAAAAGTTATGTTAGCTAGGGGACAGCAACAAATTCAGCTAACATAGAACAGAAATTCCAGCAGTCAACAGTCACATGGCTCTTAAGAGCTCCAAAGCAGGGTTGAGAGACAACTACTGTACTTCTCTGTTGTAAAGTGGACAGAGTATCTCTGAAAGTGGACATTTTATATTATGATAAGGGTCTTCAAGCCATAAACCATTTGGATTTAAAGACATTCATTGACTTGGAGGGGAGATATTCTGGGTTTTATCTTCAGCCATATGAGAAACATTATGAGAAGTAAATCTCTTGAGAGACATTGTGCTCAGAGTGGTCCATATGAGTCAGCATTTAGCAATGCATTTTTAAGTAGCTCTGGTTTAGGCAACAAACTGCATTTCCCCAAAGGGCTGGATTTCAGAGGTAGAAAACAGAGCTGTACATCTGCTCCAACACTGAGCCACCCAGGACTAAATGGAACACAGTTTCAGCAGAACCAGGGAGGTCTTCGGGTTTTCATGCTAGTTACTCATCAACAACCAGCTCTGATGGGGCATCCCAAGCAAACATTTTCTTGGGTGTAACTTATTTCACACTGTGATTGGAATATGGATTGGAATAATTGCAGGCAAGCACTGTCCAATGGGTAATGTGTAAAGAGGCCAACTGTGGTGTGGTATAGATTCCAGGTTGCCTCTGTTCTGTTTTTCTAAATCCCTCTTCTGAGAAAAGAAGCACAAAAATATTACCGAGCAGACTTCCCCATTGGTTATACCTCTCTTTTGACTCACCTGTGAAGGTCTGGTGACATATAAAGCAGGAGTAGCAAATGGAAAGGTCATTATCAATGTACCTAAAGCTGATATGCTGATGCTGCTTCTAGCCTTTCATAATACACCTTAACATGTGAACTTTTTTTTTCTGGGACAGACAAACATTTATTCAAACCAATGTACTGCCGAGTTAATATTACTTTCATGATTCCCAGGGATAAATTCATCATGTATCCCTGATGTGCATAGGCCTTTTTTGTTTTGTTTTTCATTTGCACTGCAGCGAATCTAGGGGACTTTAAAGGGCAAAATAAAAGCAATAAACTTTGCAGAACTATTTTCCCCATAAATATTCCCAAACCCTTAAATAAAGTCTAGTTTTTCATGTTTAAGAAAAGTTTTAAAGAGCAAAATGGCTATTTTAAGTTTTTGCAAGACTTAAGATACCCGTTTTGCTCCTTATATCCTCAAATCCCCCTCCCAATGTCTATTGGGACCTGTCTTTTCTTTAATTGATAATTGTGTGGTTTTCAGCGTTGTTTGGAGTAATCCCTACATTTTAAGAAAAAGATCCAGTTCTTCTTTTTTATCTCTCTGATTATCCACTTAAAACAACCTTGTATAGTTTTATTAGAATAATTTCCCAATGGAAAAGTATGATGCTTCAGTGTGAAAAGATATCCCAAGTTGTTTCAGCCATTTGCCTGAACACCTTTTCACATAATAAGTTTGAGAAAGTTTAACCATGAAATTCAGGTACAATCTAAAAACATTTGGATTGTTGTTGTACACATTGCATTGCAATATGAAAATAGAAAATCTGCAAGTTTTTGACTCAGTGTCATGTTTTCTCCAGATATTTGCAAAGCATTCTTTAAATTTTGTAGCAAACTTTCAACAAATCCATATTTTGGGTAATCTGGTGCTACATACACTCTCTCTCTCTCTCTCTCTGTATGTACATGTGTGTAGTATGTACTTTTATATAATGTCACGCATCTGGACATCATCAAACATTCATATTCCTAATATTCTAAGGTTCCTAATACATTCATCTCTTGATTTTTCTAATTGCTTCTGGTTATTGATCATTTCTTTTCATCAGTATTCTTTTTACTAATCAAATAAACAACACACGATTCAAAAGTAAGTTTTTCTATTCCTTGCTTTACTGAAACCTCAAAAAAACCCACCAACCTTTGGGAAGCCAGCAAGAATGATAATATATTCAGGCAGTCTAAGATAATGAATTAATAATACAAGATCACAGACAAGCTTCATAACAACAACAACAACAACAACAACAACACATTCTTCTATAAATGCTGCAGTTTGTCAGTGTTTTTCTTACAATGGGACAAAAACATGTGGAAATATTTAGATGCTTATCATTTTCTGGTAGTGAAGACAATACTGTTAGGTCTCTGGATAGACTGATTTTGAAGCTGGCTGCATAAACTTATACAAATTGATCAATATGAGCATTTCACTGAAGCTTGTTTAGATGCTGAAGGCAATGCATTAAGAACTGATGGTGCATGATTAATATCCAATCAGTTCCTGATGCAGTATCTGCGACATCAAAAATTCAGCAGCTCAATGCAGGTATATATATTATTTTTAATTAATTGTACTGCACATTTTATCATATTGTTTTTGTTTTCTGATTATTGATTGTCTAAAGAATGGTGAGAATTGCTTTCCATTTTGAAATGTATGTGAGATGTATTTACGTGTATGCTCTGCATTCATTTCCCCCACCCCTTGTTGAAAAATGAAAAGAACTCTTCACCATTCTTAAGGCATACACATAAGTGAGTGAAAATCTCCTGAAATTCTTCATATTAACTGTAAGTAGAGAATTGAGATAGGAGGGATTTCTCATGAGATGAGAAAGGGGAGAAAATCACATAAAATTCCTTCTCAAAGATTTCAGCTCAGTTAATACCAAATGAACTATACTGTAACTGTTAATTTATACATATGCAATAGTGCTATGAGAAGGTTGTAACTGCTTCTTTTAACACCACTAGAGCCCTAATACATGACACTGAAATATTATACAAACTTCCTGTAGGCAACAAGACTTAAGAAGGATGATTTGCCTCTATCTCCAAAAATGTAACTGGTGGTAGAGGAGATTGAAATTATTACAATATTTCAGGACTAGGATTACATTTCTGTATAATTTCTCTGTAAAATTGCTATTAATTTTGCTATTGCTATTTTAACTGCACTGTACCTCAGTGTTATGTTGTGTTCTAGATATTCTTACAACATATTGGTATACATCAACATTCGATATACAATTAATGCATTAATTGTATAAATGGTTTTGGAACAGCACCAGTATTGAAATAAGGCAGTTGTTAAATTCATGAAAAAATAGTCTCAATTTCACTGGACGTTTTCGTTCTTACAAAATGGGGATGTTGATAAAGAGACAGCTGGGGTTGTAGGTCTTTGGTAGAATATTACATGCTTATTGAGGAAGGCATAGGAATTACATAGTTCAGCATGTCAGAAAGGCTGTGTTGGAATGACATTCCTGCTTAGGATAGTGAAACATGTAGTGACAATACCCCTCCCACCATTATCTTCATGGCCTTTCAATGAAAAGAATGACCAGGGGTCACAGGATAGCAGTGTTCCAATATCTCAGGGGCTGCCACAAAGAGGAGGGGATCAACCTATTTTCCAAAGTACCAGAAGGCAAGACAAGAAACAATGGATGGAAACTAATCAAGGAGAGAACCAACCTGAAACTAAGGAGAAATTTTGTGACAGTTAGAACAATTAATTAGTGGAAAGACTTGCCTCCAGAAGTTTTGGGTGCCCCAACACTAGACATTTTTAAGAAGAGATTGGACAATTATTTGTCTGAAATGGTATAGGGCATTGTTTCTCAACCTTGACCACTGGAAGATGTGTAGACTTCAACTCCCAGAATTCCCCCGCCAGCCGAGCTGGCTGGGGAATTCTGGGAGGTGAAGTCCACACATCT
>JANHFM010010854.1:14925-30854 GCA_032468115.1 Grayia smithii | reverse complement strand
GTGCCTCTAACAGAGAGGAAAATTGCCAGAAAGGAGAAGGAGTTTACTAGGACAAGGCTGCCATGCAGAGGAAGGCACAGATAGTCCTTGACTTATGGCCACAATTGACCCCAAAATTTTGATTGCTAAGCAAGAGTGCTGTTAAGTGAGTTTCACCACATTTTACTCAATCCATGACAACAGTCATGTGCAAGCTAGGGAAGAACACCTGAAGGTGTGTGTAATGTTCTAAATGTATAGAAGTTATAATTAAATGTGTGGTAGAAAGTGGATTCTGGGTGTGTTTTTCCAAATGTAGTAAGTGAGGTTGAATATGTATAGTTTTAGAAGAGGTGTGTGTGTGTGTGTGTGTATACACATACAGTATATATAGTAGATAATATATCTTTTTGTGTGCCTATACACACTCTATACTATGTAATATGTATATACATATTACATATAGAATAGGATAGCATGGTACATAGGATTAAATAGTATATTTTGGATGTTAAGCAGTAGTAAATAAATAGACAGGGAAATTGTATTTTGTTGAGACCTTTGAGGTGAGGAGAGGCCAGGAGCCTGAACACAAACACTAACCCTTGACCTGAGTAATATGTCAAGTTGGCCTCACCCACCCAGTCACATGACCAAACAGCCATGCCCACCGAGTCACATGATCACCCAGCTACACCCACCCAGTCACATGACCACCAAGCCACACCCACAAAATAAGCCACGCCCACAGAACCGGTAGTGAAAAATTTTGGAACCCACCACTGGGTGAGATGTTTGCAAAGAGAAAATAAGTTAGTAATATTTTATATTTAATTTTATATTTAATTTAATTTAATTAATTAATTTATTTTTTATTTTATTTTATTTTATTACATTTTGTTTTGTTTTATTTTATTACATTTTATTTTATTACATTTTATTTTATTTTATTACATTTTATTTTATTACATTTCATTTCATTTTTTTGGCTGCCCCCTTACATTCAGTGACTCTGGGTGGCTTATGGATAATAAAAAACCCAATATAAAAAAATAAAAAGCAATAACCCCCTATTCCACCTGTCCTGCTACAATACACAATCAAACAAGCTACTTGATGGGCTTCATCCCACTCTGCGTTTCCCCTGGCTCATTGGCAGAACCAGGTCTTCAGGCTCTTGTGAAAGAGGGTCAAAGTGGGGGCCAATGTAATCTATGTGGGGATGATTTTCCAAAGGGAGGGAGCCACCACAGGGAAGGCCCTTCTTCTCGGTCCCGTCAGATATATCTCCTTAGACGATGGGACCTGCAACATTCCTTGCCTCCTCATTCTAGTGCAGGGGTGTCTAACTCAATTTCATTGAGGGCTATATCAGGGTGTGTTTGACTTCAGGGGGACAGGATGGACATGGTCATCTCAATGTCACTTGTGTCGGGGGCACCTGTGGCAGCCTGACTGCTCTGCCAGTGAAAACGGGCTCCCGAGCTCCATTTTCGGCTGTGATGGAGCTTGGGAATGCCACATGCAGCATTTGAGGGCTCTGTTTTCAGCTGTGATGGCCTCTTGCAACCCCCTGCCAGTGAGAATGAAACTCAGGAGGGCCACGTGCAGCCCTCCCAAGCTCTGTTTTTGCTGGCAGAGGCACCATAGGCCAGTCCTTCACTATTTCCAGGGTGGCCTCGCAGACCAGATCAAAGTACCTGGCATGTCGGATCTGGCCCCCGGGCCTTGAGTTTGACACCCCTTCTCTAGTGGTTCAGGTGAATGATTGGGGAAAGCACAGAAAGTAGAATTTCTCAACTCTATTTTTCTTTCACCCTTCTTCATGAGGGGAACTATTCTAATGGTAATTTGGTAAGGATAGGATAGTGCCAAAATAATAGGAGACAAGGAGACTGTTCAGTTGTTCAATTTCTACTTTGCTTCAATCCTCAGTCCAGCAAAACAGTTGATAAAAGCAGGGAGTGGCAAACCAAGATAAGTAAAAGGAGAGGTAGGAAGCAAGAATGAATTAAAGTCCAGTTACATCCAGAACTTTTGAAAGAGCAAAATAACTTTTTGTTCCAATGATTTTTTTACAAATTTTCTGCTGTTCTGACCTTGTACTCCTCTTACTTTCTCCTTGTTTGCAATATTGTAATTTTGTTGTATTTCTCTCTCTCTCTCTCTCTTTCTGTGTGTGTATGTGTGTTGTGTGTGTAATTCTTTTGTTCATGCTTTTTCAGGTGACATTTCAGGATCAACCTATTTGCTGAAAAGCTCTGCTAGCCTAACATGAAACGTCCTGAAACGCAAATGATTTGGGATTTGTTTTAAGGAACGCAACCAATTTATAAGAACTGTTTGGGATTTGTTTTAAGGAACGCAACCAATTTATAACAACTGTTGAACTGAGAAAGCACTCTAGAATACATGTAATGCTGTCCCCCAGATCTTTGTTGTGGGAGAAGGTTATAGAAGATGTAACACAAGTTATTTTTCAGGGAAGCTTGTTCACAGTTAACTTTTAATTGAGGAATTCTTAGTATTCAGAGTATTTCTGGGATTTTGTGGAACGTGAAAATCACTGCAATCAGCTCTTTTGAAGCTTTTTAAAAGTTAAATATTCTTCCATTCCTTAGAACATCAATTCTGTTTATAGAAAAGCAAGTCTATTATCATAGATATTTTCTTGTACTCTTGTCATAAATGTGACTTTGTATGCATGTTAAACAGTTGCTATTAAAACATGCCCATAATTTTGAATGCCATTTAGTATCTTTGTAATGAAGTGAGATCATAGACATAGGTATCCTCTTGTGCCCTTATCATTAAACTGCTCTTTCTTAATCTTCAAAAGGATATTGAAAAAGCAGTTTGGCCAAGTTCCAATCACTGAAGGACTGGCAGAAGAGATTAACCTGCAGTAGAATGTACAATGCAGAGAATTTAGATGTCTGACCCTGTTTACTCAGAATTGTATGAATGTGAACTTATGAAGGTATAAAGTATTATTGGAATGAACAATCTGATTGAATAGAATAGAATAGAATAGAATTCTTTATTGGCCAAGTGTGATTGGACACACAAGGAATTTGTCTTGGTGTATACTCTCTCGGTGTACATAAAAGAAAAGATACATTCGGCATGAGACATAGGGTTGAACAGTATAATGCACATTTGCTTATGTAAAGAATAAATTGACATATTATTACTGTTCCCTTCACAGTATCTCTGTATGTGTTATACTGAAAGCTCTTCATGCAACAAGTTTGAAGTCAGTGTAATTGAAGTGTTACCGTAATTATTCATGATTCAATCATGATTAAAATGTTTAGAAAATAGTTTGATTAGGAGTTCTAAATTTAGGAACCAGATGTCAGTTGAACTTTCTAATGGTCATTTGCAAATGAAGTCGGAATTGTGAGTTCTTCTAGTTAAAATCTATGGAGAGAATTTCTGAAAGAAGAGCATAGAACGTGACCAATCTTGCTCATCTGGAGAGCATTATTGTTGGTCAAATGATTAATTGTGAGTGGGTGATATAGCCCTTTTGAGACATGAATTATATAGAGATAGATTGCATTGTGATTAATATGACTGCATAGCTTATACATTTTTAAATTTGTTAATATTGTTTCCATGCATTTTTTCATTAAGCTCTGAGAAGAGAGCCAATTTGCTATAGTGGTTAAGGCATCAGGCTTGAAACTGGGAGACAGTGGGTTCAAATGTCACTTTAGGCACAAGGCAAGTTGGGTAATTTTGGGGCAATCTCAGCCCTAAGAAGCTGATAACTTATATCTGAAAACTTGCCGAGAAAAATGCAGGGACTTGTCCAGGCAGTTGCCAGAAGTCAACGCTGATTTGAAGACATCTCAAAGAGTCTCTTATGTGACTGTCTTCAAGGTAAATGCTAAACGAATAAAGGGTTTGATTTGGAGAATTTGATATGTATGTAGGGTGTGTACCCCTGGATTTTGCTTTTTGCAGGGGACAGAAAACATTTATTGTTAAAAGATTCATAATTGTATTTAATTGTAGCAAGGAGAGAACTTGCTAGCAACTTCCTCCTTGTGGCTGCTTTTAATATGTTGTAGGATGATGTAGCTTTGTTGTAAGATTATTCCAGATAAAATATTGTGGCCAGTGGGGGATTCCATCATAATCTAATTCGAGAGCATTTTGACTGGGTGCTGTTCTTCCCTACCAATAATATTGTTACCTCCATATTATTTTTTCTGAACTCTATCCAGACTAGTGAGCCTCATCCTAATTATTTTCATCTGAGCCCTATCCTGAATATTGAAGTTCTTAATGGCTCAACCTTAGTTGGGACTTCAAAGAGTGGTAATTTTCTAAATACTTGTTTGCCTCTAAAGTGTCTGTTGCTTATATATTATGAGCTTAATTTATTTTATTCTTTTACGTAGTATTTAAATACACATTGCTTCTGTTGAGAAGTTTAAATCATAGTAACTTGTTTTAATGTCATGGACTATAGTGAGTTAGAAATTGAATGTAAATGATTTTGTTAACGAGGAGCTGATTCTTTAAAGGGAGTGGAAAGTATTGAAAGATGAGAAGAACAGCGGAAGCTGGAAGACTAAGTCAGCGTCTCTTGTTCCTCTTCTCCTTCTTAGTTTATCTTTGCAAGCAAGTGAAATTTTATCCTAAAAGAGAAAAATATACATTAGATGCCTAATGTCTAAAATCTGCTTTTTCATGGTTTAAGACAAGAATCAAAATAAATCAATGCAAGAAATAGGAAACTAGCAGGTTTGAAAATGGCAGTTTTTATACATGGATATAATGTTCATTTAACTATGGTGTGCTAAAGAAGAATGGACAATGGACAATGTTTCATTATTGATTTACTCATAATGTAGAAACTCTGGGCATGTGTGATGGATATGTTGAAATATTTTATTTTTCTATACTTTCATATTGGTCCTTAATTTTTGCACTTCACCAAATGTTTCAATTCAGTTTTTGTGCATAAGATCTATATTTTACTACCGCATTTTAAATATGCAAACTGATGAGAAAACAGCTGGATTGACTGACGATTAATACGAATAAACTGACGTTAGAACAACATGGTCCCTAATCAGAGTAAAATATATCTTTTTGGGTTTTTTGTGTTTTTATGTTTTTAGGAAGCATATCTGTCTTTCAGCTTATTGTATTTGTAGTCTTCTGTTCTTCAGAGAAGCTCAAAATGACTTTTCTGGGCTTGGTTCATTTTATTCCTGCAATCAAATAGGGTTGGGCTGGAATAAGCTTGGTCTGGGTCACCTTTCTGCTTGAGTAGGTAATCTCCAGTAGCCTTTAAACCTCCTGATGCACCTTAGGATAAAGCTATCATAATTCTGCGGACACTTTTTTTCTTGCTCCCTTTCTACTTATTCTGTAAGTGACGGCAATGCCAGGTCTTCCCAATAACAAACAAGAATGGGTTCCTATCAAGGAACAGGGATCAGTCTGAAAATGCTGAGACTGCTTTATGTCTTGCCACATTTAAAGCTCTTTCGACTATTTGTGTCACTTTACTCAGCAGGGATTTGGTGCTCAAGGATGCCCTAAATCAGCAGTCCCCACCATTTTTAGCTGCATGGGTCAGTGGCAGCATGCTGTATGGAGGGGGGAGGGGATGGGTTTGCAGTGCACATTGAACCCAATCCCACAAATGCACAAAAGAAGCTTTGTGCACTCACCTGCCTCTTGCACGGCCTGCTTCTCAATGGGCTGCGGACCAGTACCAGTCCACGGCCTAAAGGTTGGGGACCCCTGCCCTAAATGACAATTGAGGCCAATTGCAGTGATTTTGGATTTGAGAGTCGACATTTATATTTTTGAGAGGAGATATTTTTGATTTGAATAGTGAGGCGCATGGCATGACAACTGCTTTTTTCTGCTTTTGGTTCCAAGTCCTAGGTACAGTAAAAGGTGTCTAAGGATTATTTATTTCAAGATTTTAAGGAATTGCATAAACAGAGCTAAGAGATATTCCTAAGTCTTTTGCTGAGAACTGTTTTCCCAAATGAGTAATTTGTAGGAGTTGCTTCATATGTCATTGTGGGCAGGGTAGAAGCAATGACAAAGCCAAGCCCCATTTTGCTGCTGACTCTTTCTCCTTTTTTTAGTGTCTCCTTTGTTCTCCTTACTCTTTTGCTAAAGGTATAAGCTAAATGCGGCAGTGAGCTTTTGAGAGATGACATGGGTTGACAGCTCCAGCCTTAGATAGTGATACACCTTAATAAAATTTGCCATTCTAAGCCACAAGATGGAAGCAAAGTAGAATGGCTTTAATCACAGGTTGTTTTCTATCCCCTAATAACAAGATATAATTATTTTTAATTGAAATTAAATCTTTAAAGAAATCTTTCAAAGAAATCTTTAAAAGGTTATTATTACTTTATTTTTATTCTTCATGTGTTTGGTGCTATTCTAATGTACTTAATACAGTTAGCATGATGTAACTGAAGAAGGAGATTTATTCAAGTAGGCATTAGCCCATGGATACAATTTCCAGATGCCAGTTTTAGCATAAGATTGCTTCGCTTATCTAAAAAGCATCATAAGGCTCTGCCTCAGGTCAGTTATTTTTAAAGTGGGGTTGATTTCTGTCCTCTTCCCAGTATTCTGTTGTCACTCTTTTTGATAACCCATAGTTGGTCTGGAGATATTCCTTGTGATGTATCAGGCAGGGCATATTTTTCCCTTTGTGAAGATGCCACTCTTGCAGTCAGAAGGTGAAGACAGGATGAAGAAGATGGTTGTGTCCCAATTATAAAACTATTTATCAAAAGTGCCCCTTAATTGCCCTAATATCTTCTGGAGAGGACTACATTTTCTATTCTCAGAAGATGATTTAAATGCCAGGAATCCCTTGACCAATCATTCAGGGAAGTAACATAGTCTGTTCAGAGTTGCTTTTGCTACATAGAAAAATGTGCAGTCATCTTAACAGATTTGCATGTCGAAAAACCAAAATAAAACAAAATAAGATTTCAAAATAATGAATGGCCCCTCCCTATAGACTGTAATCTGGCATTTCTAGTCCTTGAACAAATGTAAGTCTATTTCAGCCACAGTCTGAAAAGCAATTTACTGCAGCTCAGAAAACAGATTGCAGCTTTTCATCCATTAAAAAGGATGCTTCTTTGAAGATTATCAAGAAATGAACTTAATAATCTTTTGGAAACAGGAGGTTGTGTTGCTTCCTTAAATAATTTGTAATACATGGCAGGACAAGAAGGCAACCTGGGGCAAAAGGTTAAACTCATCTTGATTTACTGCTAATCTCTCATCTTGTCTAAATGGTAATTTTGGGGGAAAATATTGCACTGCATTGACATCTTGTGAGATGACTATTATTTAATGAAATAGAATACTTTTTTTCTTGAAGAGGAGTTATAGCTCAGTGACTGAGCATGTGCTTTGTATATTGAGATTTGATCTCTGACATCTGCAGTTAACTTTGTGTGACAGAATTAAGAAAACATTATTTTAATTAAACATTAAACATTAAATCCTAAAAGCAAGAGTAAAGTGACACTGCCAGACCGATGGCTAGAGAAAGTGATAATGTTACTGCCAGCTCCATATTGAGGAAAGGGGCATTCCAAAACTTGGTGCCAGCACAGAGAAGACTCTGCTATTGAATCCTTGTCTGGACCTTTTTCTCGATGTGAATTCAGAGGAAGAAGTGGAGGATGAGCCAGATCCTGGCACCTAGGGGGAAGCAAACATGGAGTTGCATTGAGACTTGGATCAGGGAGTGGAAGGCTCCAGCCCAACAGAGTAGCCACAGCTGGGTTGATTGGATGGCCAGCAGATTGAACCTGAACTGAGGAAGCCGCAGCTACAGCAGGTTAGACTGGAGGCTCTGGGCTAGAAGCATGAGCAGCTTCTGGCACTTAGAGAAGATGAGGAGTCCACATCTTCTCCTGATCCAAGGACCCATAGGGCAGAAAGAAAACAGAAAGAAAACAGGCACAATGCTGGTCAGTCAGGCTACTTGCCCATCATGAAGGACCAGACTGGTATTGCCTGTTTAATCCTGCCTTCAGAGATGGGCATTGCTGGAACAACATGTCCAGTTCTTTGTTCTGTGTTCCTATTTTGTGTATCCAAGTCTCAATGCAACTCCTGTTTCGGACTTTGGACTGACTCTGGGTTGTGTTTTGGGCTGTGTTTGTGGCATTGAAGTTGCCAAGAACTCTTGTATCGCTCCAGTCTTGCTGAGTGGAGCAGCTGGACATGAATGTTGTGTGGACTTTCTTGGAATTGCAGGGGAAGGGGGTTGAATAAAGTCCATTGACTCACTGTGTGTGTGTGTGTGTGTGTGTGTGAGAGAGAGAGAGAGAGAGAGGGAGAGGGAGATAGAGAGAGTAATAGCAAGGCAGCACAGTCCTGTCCATTGTCATAGACTGCAATGGCCAGAATGCAGAATGCAAATTGGGATATTTGGGGAGGCTCGAAATATTAGCAACAATAATATGAGTAACACCAACAATGAGAAGGATTTCTACCTTTCTAATCTAGGTGGCTATAAGTTTTGGCATTTGGGCACTAATTCAGAAATTGCTTTTTGTGTAAAAGTTTGGGTAATAAAAACGCATTCTTGGGTTGGACCAGTACTGAGAATCTGTTCTTTATTTCTTAAAAAAATATAACACAAAACTGATAATTTTGTGATTTGGCTGTTCACAAAAACCATTTATAAAAATATTAGTGATACTATCAGCTTTACCTGTAATGTTTTATGGTATCATGAGTCAGCAAAGGGAATGGAGCAGTTTAAGACAACAATAAGCAAGTTGTTCTATGTGACCCATGCCACCATGTTGTTCTATGTGATCCATGTCAATTTATTCATATTAATCATCAGCCAATTCCATCTGTTTTCTCATCAATTTGCATATTTAAAATGCAGTAGTAAAATACTGATCTTATGCACACATATAAATTGTACAGTTTTATATATTTTTGCTATATAATATAAATTTCATATGCATTTTCTATATGTTGGGTCTTAATTGGTCCTCAAGCCCATAAAAAGGCAAAACAAACATTGACACATAAAAATTTCAAGTCTATATGGGATACTGGGGGTGTATGAACTGCAAATTGTCTGCCATTAATCCAGATTACATATTGACAATTTTGAACTACGTGTGACCTATTCTTCCTGTGGCCTCCCTAACCCTAGAGCAGTGATGGCAAATCTTTTGGCACCAAGTGCTAAAAAGGGAGCGTATGTGCACATCTGGCTGCAATCCAGAAGAGGAGCTGTCCAGGGCGCATGCACATGCCAGAAAATGAACTTCCAGTTTCAGCTGCTAAACTTCTGGTTTCAGCTAGCCACACTTCCGGGTTTCTGGCACGCATGCGCACAGGACGATCAGTTGGCCAGTATGCATGCTCATGCAGGAAAATGGAAGACCAGCTCTTCTAGTTTCTGGCACTGCTGCATGCAAAAAGGCCAGGTGATCGTCACGTGTGCATGCACACCAGAAACTTGGAAGAGGAACGGGTGATGCCGCATGTGCCAGGCCACATGGCTCCATGTGCCACTTCAGGTATGCGTGCCATAGGTTTGCCATCACGGCTCTAGAGGCTTGCTTGTTTATCTTTTCCATCCAATAGATTAGTTGTGAAATGAATCCAAGGGAACTACAGAACACCAGTAGTCTGAATGAAAAAAAAAAAGAAAATATGAACCTCATTCTCTTCTCCCCACAAAAGTGCTGGTTGATATCATTAGTTTTCTACTATACTTTGCCATTTCTCCGTTGTGGTCAGTAGTAGGTTTGATGGGGAAAGGGAAGGAAAGTATTTCTCTACTATTAATAATGGTTAAGAAACATAGATCAGATTTGCAGTGGAGAGACAAATGCATGTGGTGGTTGTACATGGAGAATATGTGACCCCACCATTAGTTTGTCTTGCATGTGCTTCTTCCAGAATTCTATGAGTATCTTCTCAGCTCCTTTTAGCCCATTGCTGACTAAAAGTCAGATTCAACATCCACCCTGGAGCTCTGAACATGAAGATCAGTAGAGAAGAAATAATATTTTAAGATGAGTACTTTCTTATCTCTAAGTAGTACACATTCTCAAAGTTTATTATTAGCATAATATATCACAGATATTGTTGCTTAGGAACCAGAAATCCCAAATCTCCTTGAATGCATGGAATCACTTCACCTCCTTTTTAGAGTATAGCTTTAAGTGTGCTCAATATTCATGTTTTTAAATTACAGAGTCAGCTTAGTGCAATGCTTATGAACATAAATTATGGGATTTGCTTACATCACATGTGATAGCAACTTATTTAATTGGTTTAAAAGGGAGTAGACAAATTCATGAAGGATAAGAACATCAGTGATTACTATGCTTGATAGTTATATTTTATTTCTAGAATCAAAGGCAGCATATTTTCAACATCATTTGCTAGAGAGAAGAGTAGAAAGAGAGCTGTCATCTTTAGATCTTGCTCATGTGTTTCTGTGGCGCATCCAACTAATTACTGCAACACAAAATGTTGGATTATATAAACCCCCCAGCCTAAGTCTTATGTTTTTCGGACCTCCATCCAAACTAAACACTCATAGTTTAAATATCAGTTAATATTTCAATGAGGATTGCTGGTGAATTGAATCTACAGATTAATCGGTATATAAAGATAGCAATAGCACTTAGACATATACTGCTTCACAGTGCTTTACAGCCCTCTCTAAGCAGTTTAAAGAGTCAGCACATTGCCCCCCAAAATCTGGGTCTTCATTTTACCAACCTGAGAAGGATAGAAGGCTGAATCAACCTTGAGCCAGTGAGAATTGAATTGCTGAACTGCAGGCAGCCGGCAGTCAGCAGAAGTAGGCTGCAGTACTACATTCTAACCACTGCATCACCACCATGACTTATATGGTTGGATGATGGAATTTAAAACTTTAATGCTGGTTTGCAGCTGTAGGAAGCTTTTAGCTACATTACTTGAATGAAATAGTAGCGATGATTCTTTTCCCCATCAGCAACACATGGATTTGGAAGAGATTTTGATTTATTTTAAGCTCAGAAAACAAAATCTGAAACAGTGCAAGGGGTTGCAGTCTGTTGAATAAATGATTCAGTCCAATTTGCCATGATAATGTGTTTCTTCATGCCTAAAATGGATGGCCTTGGTTTAGCAATCTAAAGAGGCATCAATATATATATATTATTATTTATTATTCTAATTTATATGCCGCCCAACTCCCGAAGGACTCCAGAGTGTAAGTGCAGACAACTGGTAGTTATAAGTAGACAACATTTCTAATATCTGATTTCCTTGAAAATAGGACCCAACCAGAAAATAAGTCCTAGCATGATTTTTCAGGATGTTCATAATATAAGCCCTACCCCCAAAATAAGCCCCAGCTAAGATTGTCAGCCACATGGATGCATTTAATACCGTATTTTCCCCAAAATAAGATCTAACCAGAAAATAAGCCCTAATATGTCTTTTGGAGCAAAAATTAATACAAGACCCGGTCTTATTTTTGGGGAAACACGATACATTGGGTAACTCAGGGATGGTGAATTGGTGCCTCTGAGCTCTAAAATTTGATTTTCAGCTTTTTCAATAAGGATGTGAGACAGCAACGACAGACCACAATGGAGTTCTGAGTACAGATTTCCATTTGGCCTGGAAGTTAGTGGTTGTTCTGAGTCCAATCATTATGTCACTGAGTCCAATCATTAAGCACTTGGCCTTATTTTCAGGGAGGTCTTATTATTTTGGGGTGCATGGAGCAAGATGGAGCTTCTCCTGCTCTCTTCTTGATTTCCAGCTCTGTGTTTAAATATTTTCGGGGGAGGCTTATTTTCAGGAGGACGCTTATTTTAGCATATGTGCTCAAAAAGCCTGATTGGCTTATTATCAGGGGATGTCTTATTTTCAGGGAAACAGGGTATGTATTTATGTATGTAGCCTAGGGCAGTGTTGCTCAGCCTTGGCAACTCTAAGATATACGGACTTCAACTCCCAGAATTCCCCAGCACAGCTGACTGGGAAATTCTGGGAGTTGAAGTCCAAATATTTTAAAGTTGCCAAGGGTTAGAAACATTGCCCTAGATTAATTAAAAAAGATTTTTGCTCTGCTTCTCCTTATCATGTGGAAATGATAGTTGGAACATTAACTGACCAGACTTGCTGAAATTACAATATTGGTATTTCTCAGGGTTTGGTTTTTGCTTCTGGAAAATGCTGGAGCTTCCACATTCCGGGAACATCCATTTTCTGTTGTTCGATTGACATGTCTGAGTTTCTGTCCTTGAGGTACTGTTTTCATTATAAGCAAAATCTGCCAGCTCTTGAATTAAATGTTTCTATGTTGTGATGAATCAGGAGGAACAAATTTCAGTGCCTTTTTTTAGCTGTCTACAAATTGTTCTTGTTTTAAAGTTCTGTTTGAAGTGCATTTATGTGCAGTTGTTGTATTATGTCCATACTTCTTTTTCAAGTAAGACTGAATTCTTATGATAATTTAGGCCTTCTCTCAGTTTTGGAAGTTCCACAAGATTGCATTTTACTTTCAAAGTTTATACAATATACCTTAGCCTTGCATTGAGATGCAGTGGCTCAGTGGCTTAAAAGATGCTGGGGAAGATCTGTGCTCCAGCAGTTTGAGTCCTCACACTGTGTGATGGGATGAGTTCCTGTCACTAGCCTTAGCTTCTGTCCACTTAGCAATTCAAAAGTATGCTACATGTAAGTAGATAAATAGGTACCACTTTGGACAGTTGGACCCCTGCTAGTGCTGGACCTGCCCAGATGCAATACCTGATTGCAAAGCAACATCGGTGGTGAGAGAAGGCCCCAGATGACTCCACAGGGCAACACTCATCTTTCTGGAAAGACCTAGATAGTGCATTAATATGAACTAAATGGACTAGCACACTTTGGCAGCCAAATAACTACTTTATACTAACACTGTAGTATCCTGGCTAATTGTACCATCGCCATATACCAAACAATAACCTGTACATTGGGACAAACATTCTTTATTAAGAATACCAAGCAAAAAAGTGCTGGCATGTGAGGATTAGTTTTTTTCCAAATTATCTGCCTATATATCTTTTATTTTAGTTCCTTCTGGACAACTTCCAAAGGCAAGCTGTTCTATTGGTTGACAGTGAGAATAATCAACCAATGGAAGAGTTTGCCTTCGGAAGTTGTGGGAGCTTCATCACTTGAGACTTTCAAGAAGAGATTGGACTGCCATTTGTCAGAAATAGTGTAGGGTTTCCTGCTTGAGCGAGGGTGGGGTGGTGGGTTGGACTAGACAATTTATAAGGTCCCTTCCAACTCTGTTAATCTGTCAGGGTCAGATGGTCCTGAAGATAACAAAGAATCTAAGTCATAAAGAGGTTTATGGTACTGTGTAATGAATAGCACTTTGAATTTGACATGGAGGTTTACCAGCATCCATTGTGACATTCACAGAATTGATGTTATTCTGTGGTACTGGAATGATTGATCCGTAAGTGGGCAGCTATATTTTGAACCATTTGTAGCTTCTGAGTTGATTTTAAAGACAGCTCTGTTACATTTCAGCTGACTGCGTTCATACATAATGCTAATCCATAAATCAGTTTCTGAAACATTCCCCCCCAAAAATAATTAGGTTCATTCAATGTGTTAAGCCAAAACCAGTGAGCAAAACCCAGGACATTTTTTTATAATATGTGTGTGGATCAAATTATGATATTTTTGCTAGCTGACAAGATTGTGGACAGCCTCACACCCTGGGCTTTGGTGTCATGCATGCAGTAATAATCACATCAGTCTGGGATCAACTTGCCCATCACCACATATCCACTGCATAATTGTCTCATGATTTAGTGCAGAATATGGGGGCTGGCTCAGAGCTGGCTTTGAACCAGAACAGAGCAAACATTTTAAAGCGGGTGCAGACACAGTATGATAGCACTAATCCATGTTACCCACAGCAAGTGTTACTGTGGAAAACAATCAAACCTGTCAGCAATCTCTCCCCAAGGCCCCCCTCATTTCCTGCAGAATTTTCTTCCCACACAAAGGACTTTATCCCTTTTCACTCTTAATTATAGCCCTCTAGCTAAATTTACTGATACATTCAGGAACACTTTCTGGTTTCCTCCCCCACCCCCTTTACAGAACTATGTGCTTTATCTTTTCTAATGGGATTTGTTTTGGCATATTCTCATAATACTAGTGTACTACTGGGTGTAAATATAAAAGCACAATTGATTTGATTGTTTATCGTGAAAGTGAGAGAATGATGAAAGATGTAAGAGGTTCTAAATATGGGACAGGCCATTTTTTGTTAGCGTCAAGAGAGGTTCTTGGGAGAAATAACTGCAATATGGAATAAGGGGGCAAGAATTTTTTTTAAAAAATAGAAAGTAAAATTACTGCAGGAAAAGAAAGTACAAATCCTATGTGAAAAAGCAATAGAAGACAGATTAATCACCCAGTAGAATTAATAGAAAGTGGTCATAAGAAAAGCTTCTTAAGGAATTATGTTAGGGAATGCCATAGAAGTGTGCTGATTTATGTTAATGGAAAATATGAAAAAGGATGCTGTGTGGAATGAGAGAGTTAAAGAGACTGGCAATGAGAAAAAAAATTGCTGTAAGGGAGAGATTACTGCAAAAAAAATGAGAATAAAAGGAAAAATATTGCATAAATTGTAGAGGAAGAGTTACAAAGAGTGAAATCAGCAAGAGAATTTTATTATTTTAAAAGGCAGAGAAAAATACAGAACAGTTTTGACTGAAATAAAAAAGTGTTTTTGTAAGTGGATAAACATGCCTTAATAAGGAGCTTTCAGCAACTCAAATGGAATTGAAAGTAAAAGTGATTAAATTATTTATGATGAAATTGAATGAACAAATGTTGGTGAAGTATTTTAGAAATTATAAGGAAACGATTGTGATACTTGAAAAGGTTGAAATGAATGCTACAAATGTTGTCCAAAAATGGATGAAAAGGAAATTATACTGAAATGTTGAACAAAAATAAGGCTATAGGAGTAGATGGTGTAACTGAAGAAATGTTAATATAAGTTTGTGGCTTTACTAATTTTTAACATATGTGTGAAGGCTGCACCTCTACCTGAAGACTTCATAAATGTATCTTGACTGTTTTCCACAGAAAAGGAAATATAGCAAAGTGCATGCAAAAATAGAGATTTGTTTCTTAATGTTAAGCTTAATTAGAAGATATTTGACAGAATTCTGATTGAAAGGGTATAAGAGTTAACGATCAGCAAATGTTAGAAAATGCAATATGTATAGCAGAAGTACAGACCAGATTTTTACTTTTCAAGTCACTGAGACAGGTATGAAATGAATGTAAGAAAGATTACTGTTTGGTGATTTGCAGAAAGAACATAATGAAATGAGTAGGCAGGAAACATGATGGTTGTAGACTGTCATGTAATAGCATTCTTTCCCAAAACAGCTCATAGCAACAAAGATTAAGCAATTACCTAGTCTAGCAGTTGAACGGTCTTATGACTTTCACAGCGTGAAGCCAAAATCAAACAATCTTTGTTATAGTTTAGTACGATATATGACTAAGCCAATTGTCTTTTGCACGTTCGCAAACCAAACATGCTTTTAAATTTCACAGACATTTCAAGTAAATTTCATTCCTTTTGTCAGATATGTGAATGAATCACCCTTAGATTCCTCAGGGCTTCTTTTTAATCACTACTAAGGCATATGAATGAATCTAGAAAATAAGCCACTTATTTTAGTTGTTTCGATATCTAGGGCAAAGGATATTCAAAACGATGCATTTCAGGATAATGGATGACTCCACCTGCACATTCTATGGATTTATTTAAATTTTTGTTTACTACTGTAGAAAGTTAGCAGTCACTCCTCTCCTAGAATAGTGAAATATTTTAGGAAATATTAAAAAGCAGAAAATTA
>JANHFM010010853.1:721-13866 GCA_032468115.1 Grayia smithii | reverse complement strand
TCTTGAAAGATGCAGACTTTTTCCTGTACCACTGCTTGAAGAAAGTGTCTTCTAAAAACTGGCAGTAGGTTTGGGAGCTGATTTTGAGTCCATCTTCAACCCCAAAAGGTCCAACTAGCTCATCTTTCTTAATACCAGCCTATACCAGTACCCCACCTACACCTAGCTGGCGTCTGAGTCGAAGTGGAGCTCTGTGCCCGTTACTGATCCAGCCACGGGCCCATCCATCTGGTCCATCAAGAGTCATCTCAACAGTTCATAAAACCTTTGAAAAATCTGTCTTCAGATATTGCTTGGTCCAGTCTTGCCATTTCAACTTAGATATCTTGTTCAGTGGTGGTCGGATTTCAGCCTTCCTTACCTTGGCTACGTCTCTGAGTACTGAACACCTTGTACTTTTGGGCATTCCAGATAGGTTGCAGTTCTGAAATATGACAGCACTGGAGGATAATGAGTTCTTGATACTTTCATGTTTGATTCTTCTCAAATCTTCAGCAGTTAAGGTACATCTTTTTTTCTCAACCTGTTTCTTGCAACCCTGTTGACTATTTGTGACAAAACATTTGATGGTTCTGCCAATATCTTAGCCATTTCAAGAGTGCTGAATCCTTCTGAAAAACCTTTTACAGTTTTTGACTTTTCATTGTTAGTTAAATCTTTTTTTAGCCCATTTTACCTGGGGAAAAGAAACTGCCTAATAATTATGCACACCTTGATATAGGGCCGTGTTGGCAAACCTGTGGCACGTGTGCCAGAAGTGGCACCCGGAGCCATTTCGCCCGGCACACAAGCCGTCACCAAACTTGCCTCCTCCTGCGCACATGCGCCATTCTGCTCTCTTGTGCGCAAGCACATGTGTGCGCGCATGCATGTGAGACAGGCAGCACGCAGTGTGCGCATGCGCAGATGGTGCACTTGTGCACATGCAGCAGGGGGCGTGCATGCACGACTACTCTGCACATGCGCAGTGGCTGCATTGCGCACGCAATTCGGCATGGGCGTGTGCATGACTGCTCTGTGCATGCACAGATGATGTGATCTCATGAGCGCCGCGGGGGGGCTGCGCGCCAGCTCTGTGCATGCGCAGTGGACGGGTTGCACGTGCATGTCCAGGCTTGGTGACAGGCAAACCTAAAAAGGTTTGCCATTGCTGATATAGGGTGTTGGTCTCCTTCCTCATTACAAAAATACACATCACCTGAACTACTTATATCCACTAAGCATTTAAGTTTATACAGCTTAGAGGTGGAAAATATGCGTACAAAGAATGATATGGTGAAAATACTCAGTTGCCTAATAATTAGGCACAGGGTGTAGATAACCAGACCATAGTCCTATAGGGCTTTAGAGGTCACAACTAACATCTTAAATTGCACCCAGAGGCTCATCAGTAACCAATGCAGCATACAAAACAACAGTGTTACTTGGGCAAAGCAATAAGTTTCTATAACTATTCATGCAGAAGTGCATTGGACCAGTTGTACCCTCCTGATCTCCAAGAGTAGATAATTTTCTGCAAAAGATATATCAACAAGAAAATTGTATTGTAGAAAATATATCACCAACCGTATTCTCAAGCTACCTACAAGCAGGCACCTATGTGCTAACCATGGAGGAGAACAGCAAGTGTCCTCTTCTCCTCCAACATTGCTTTCTTCAGAATCATCAGGATGACACATTGGGTGCACAGATTTATAATGGTACCTCTGCCATTAGCAGTAGTTTACAAAGAGTGGTGCTATACGGTTTGGAATAGAATGGAATTGATTATCAGAATGAATTGTTCATTCGCTGCCCCTGTTCTTGGCTTTTTGGAACAAATAAGAAGGGAAACATGGGAAAAAACCTCCAAAAATACATTTCAGCCTTAAAAATTTATATACACTCATCTTGCTATTTTTCTTTAAATGAGCATATCAAAGAGAAATTGTTATTTCAGAAAGAACAAAAATTGATGTTTCATAATTCTGAAATAACCAAATCCTTTTGGATTCTAGACAAAAAAAGAAGTACTGAAAATGCACATTCTAGCATCTTTGTCTGGACTTACCCTCCTTGTGACTATTGGATCAATTTCATTGGGATCTCTGTGTGCAAGCATCATCAAATCTGCATTTAGTGTCCTTATCCTCTGAAATCTTAAGCGAATATAACGAGCTGATGTAAACTCCAATAGTGTTGGAGAAGGATCATCTGCACTTGGCCGCCCATTGATTAAGGAGGTATGAATCTACAAAGTAGAAGAAATAAGGAGAATGGTTAGCTAATATTGTTCACTCAAAAATGATCAGGTTTGCAAAGTGGATGTAGGAAACACAGTAAAGAAATAAGTATGGTTGTAAAATATTGTTTTCCCCTTTCGTTTATATCTTTTTTTATATCTTCTCCAACCCTTTGAATCTACTGCAACACGGGTCTCAAATTCGCCATGTTACGTTGCTGTCACATGATGTTTTGCAATGTTTTTCCCCCTTTGTGGAGCTGGGGTGGGCATGGCCTGCACATGACACATTCAGTCCATGGGCCACCAGTTTGACATCCATGTTCTACAATCTTACTGGATAACCTAATGTAGCCAATTTCAGAAAAATCTGATTATTTTAAGCAGGAGAAAGATATTTTTCTTTTAGAGGAGAATGTGAGTGGAAGCCTTCTAAATATCTAATAGAAGATAATATATATAGCTGAGGGTTGAACTGTGGAAACATTGGTGCTCTCTGAGCCGGGTTCTTGATTGTAGTGTTTCATTACTTGACTAGGATACCAAGAAGAAAAACACATTTCACCAATACTGGCAGGGCAAGCAAACTCCATATTCACTAGCACTGGTGATACCTATCATGTTTCCCTGAAAATAAGACCCAATTGGAAAATAAGCCCTAGCATGATTTTTCAGGATGCTTGTAATATAAGCCCAACCCCCAACCCCCCCCCCCCCAAATAAGCCCCAGTTAAGATTGTCAGCCAGATGGATGCATTTAGTACCATATTCCCTCAAAAATAAGACCTCATGTGTTTTTTGGAGCAAAAATTAATATAAGACCTGGTCTTATTTTTGGAGAAACATAGTAGTCAAGTAATGAAATGTCTATAAGCAAACAATCAAGCTCAGAGAGTACCTAGGACACCACATTCTAGATATGTCACACAGATTCATGAATAGTTGCCTACAGATAATCATTAGCCACTTGCTTTTCATTGGATATGAGCAAAGAATAATACAGATAGGCCCCACTATGCCATTTTTTACACTAAAATAAATGGTATATGTTTTTGATTAAAATGCAACTGAGTTATTTGACAATGGTTGTTTCAAGTCATATATATTTTGTTTGAAGCAAACTAGGAAATTGGTTTTTTTTTGTATTTTAGACCTATTCTATTATACACTACAGAATAAAAATCTACTACACAGAATAAAAATCTACTACACAGTATACTTGCCTGTTTCATACTTCTTAAATGTCAAATTGTAACTAACCCCATCCCTAATCCTACTTTAATTTTGCCTCCACCCTACTGGCCTTCCGTAAAGCAGTTAAAACCTGGCTTTTCCGGCAGGCATGGGGCCGTTGATCTCGCTATTATGACTTAGTGAGATCTGGCCCCAGACAGGATGTGAATGTTTTTTTGTTATGATTTCATTGTTTTAAACTCACTTTTTATAATTCTTATATGTTCGATGTTGTTTTAATGTGATACTTTTATTGTGAGCCGCCCGGAGTCCCTCGGGAAATGGGTGGCATAAAAATTTAAATCAATCAATCAATCAATCAATCAATCAATTTCTAGATCATCTGTTATATATTTTCTTACTTATTGTTCCTGTCCTCTAACCATTTATACCATTTATTCCATATTATGCAATATTCCATCTCATCTTTTCCTTTTAGTTCTTTCATCAATTTATCTATCTCTGCACAATCCAGAATTTTCCTTATCACCTCTTATTCTATTGGTATGACATTATTTTTCCAATTTTGTGCATAGGTTATCCTAGCTGTGGTTATAATATATAAAATTAAATATTGTATCTCTTTATTATAATTTCTTGTGGGTATGCCCAATAGAAATAACTCCAGTTTCCAGCCTATGTATTTTTCAGTTATCTCTTTAAGCCACTTTTTGATTTTAGTCCAATACTTTTTGACTGTTGCATAGGTCCACCATAAATGATAATATGCCCATATAATTTCTTTCATTTCCAACAGGTCAGTGAAGTGTTTGGGAACATCTTAGCAAGTCTCACTAGTGGGAGATGCCATCTATAAATCATCTTGCACTGGTTTTCCTTATAAGCCGTTGAGATAGTCAATTTCAAATTTATTTCCCAATTTTTTCCCCATTTCTCCAAATCTATGCTATATCCAAAAAATTTTGCCCAGCTTATCATTGTTTCTTTGACCACTTCCTCTTCCATTTTATATCTCAGTAAATATTTATATATTCTCCTAATCAGCTTTTCTTCCGTACCTTGTAATATCCTGTCTAATTCCTGTTGTTGTTTTGGGAATTCGTATAGTTTTATGTCTTTTCTACCTGGTCTGAATTTGCATGTATGTCCACCAATCTATATTGTACTCTGATCTTCTAATTCTCGTTTATTTTTCAAATTCCCTTGTTCGTTTATAAAATCCTTATACCTCATTACTTTGTCTATATCTGTTAAGTTTAGGTATTTCAACACTTCCAATGTGGATAGCCAGTTTGGTATTTTAGTATAGTGGGTTTTTTAAATTATTTTTTGCCAGACCTGTAGTAAGGCATTTCTAATTAAATGTCTTTGGAAATAACTGTGGGATTTATTTTTCCTATCCCATATGAATGCATGCCATCCTAATTGTAGGTCATGCCCTTCTAGTTTCAAAATCTTCTTATTTTTAAATTCAATCCATGTTAACGCCAAACTGAGAGTGCAAAGCCTCCTTTCTCTTTGCTATCTTGCAATAATTTTAATTTAATCCTTGTTTTTTTTTCCCTTGCCAAATATATTTTGTGGTTAATTTATTTAAGTCTTCAAAAATGGTTTTCCCTGGTTTTATTGGTATGACTTGGAATAGAAATAGTACTCTCAGTAATATATTCATTTTGATAGAGGCTATCCTTCCGGTAAACGACAATTGAAGATTTTTCCAACTTTTTAAATCTTTTTTTTATTTGTTGTATTATTTCATCGTGATGTCTTCCTTAATTGAGGAACATTTAGCCGATAGCCAAATTCCTAAATATTTTACTTTCTTAGTTATTTGCATATCTGTTTTTTCTTCCAATTCTTTCTCTTGTTTTTTTGTAAGATTTTTTGTTATTATATTTGTTTTACTTTCCTACCATTGATCAACACTGTAGCTCATGGGGCAAGTGATTGTAATGCCGTGAGTTACAGGGAAGAGTTGTTCACTACTGCTTGTATGGTAGATCCTTTGTGTGTTTTTATTACCCAAATAGTGAGGAAGCTTTGAAATGTGCTTATGATGTGGATCAGTTTACAGAACCAATACTTTGAATTACAAATTATCAAATATTGCGCCAAAATACATTTCAACATGTATTGAAACAAAAATTGAATACCTGAAAATTGGTTAATATTAGCATGCTAACATGTTTTTATTTAACTGTCTTGTTAGTAAACAGTATTTTTAAAAAAAATGGAATTCAAATTCAAATTGAATTGGGAATGACAGGAAAGGGCCATAAGATACACTTTAGTTAAGGAACATTTATTTTCTTGTTTTATCAACTTTATATGGTATCCCAACTACCCCAAACAGTGAATTCACAGTATAATACACAAAAATCTTCCAAGCTGAGGCTTCTTATTAAAAATCTCCAACTAATAGCCTGGCTCCAGTGCATGAGAAAAAGGTAGACCTTCACAGCCTTCCAAAAGGCTAAGAAGACCAAGGCCATCTGTATCTCTGGGACGAGGCCCTTTCACAGGACAGACACCAACAGATTATATTGTCTCACTGGGGGGATACAAAACATGCCCATTCTGCTAGATCAGAATGGGATAACTTGCCACAGCTGGCTTGCCATGGCCAACTTGCCAAGGTCAACTAGCCATGACCAATTTGTCATGGCCAATTCACCACTGCTACGTCACTACAGGACAGCTTGACATGGCCAGCTCACCATGGGCCAACTCACTGTGGCCAATTCAACAATTCAATGCAATTATTTAAAATAATTTTTAAAATATTTTAATTTTTGTCATTCACATTTTATTTGATCCCTCCTTTGCCATCATTTCTTTAATGTTTCTATTCCACAATTTCTTTGATTTTGGAGAATTCTTGTCCCACGGCAAGTTGTCCTGCAGAGAATTGATCATAGCAAATTGTCCCATGGCAAGTTGGCAGCAGTGAGTCAGTTGCAGCAAGTTGGCTCTGATGAGTTGGCTGTGATGAATTGGCCATGGCAAGTTGTTGTAGACCCCTGCTAGATATGATTGGGTGGACTGAAACCATTGGAGAGAACTGCTTCTGTAAGTACCTTGCCTTATCCATGCTGAAGTTTAAAGGTGACAACCAGCATCCTGAATAGCACCTGGCTGAAAGCCAGTGCAGCTTAGGTAGCAATAGTGTTACATGGATGTACCGTGATACACTCAATACTGCAGATGACACTACATTCTGACTGCTTATACAACCTATATAGAGTGCATTCTAATAATCCAATTGGGAAGTGATTAAAGTATGTGTGACCGTGAGCATGACTCCTGGTCTAGGGATAGGTGCAACTAGTAATGCCAACCTTCACTATATACCAACCCATCACTCAAGGAATCAACTCCACAGAAAGGTAAAGCTACTTTTATTGAGATTGTTTATAATAACAGGATCCTGCAAGTTTGATTATGGTGTAGCTTCTCTTCTTACTACTTATAGTTCAGTGAATTAGGAATGTATGTGTTTCAGCCTCTTCCAAATATTATCTGTTGTGGACTAAAAAATCATCTGGCAACAGGACTTGCATATTTATATCAAGGTCATCTTCTTTATTTTTCTATAGGCACCCAAGATGGATTTGTAGAAAAGGCTTCCTTGCCACATTTGCCATCTCCTTCTTGGGAAGGAGCTGCAAGTCCAGGAGGATCCCTAGTTTGTTTATCAACTGTGCCTGGGAAATTTTACCATATTCAATGAAAATGATTTATTTATTTAGCGTATGGCATACAATGTCAGGGTAATCTAAACAAGCTAGACAAAATGCTAGTTTGGCAGTTGCATGCCTATCCTTGGTGCACTGCAGTGGACGAACTAACTTTATACCAATTAACTAGTGGTTCTTAGGTTGGCAGAGAATCACCAGCTGATGGCAGTTGCTCCCCATCCATGTGTACACCACTGCCAGGCACTGGGAAAACAACATTACTTACAATTCTGTAATCTAATCTTAGCATTTTCAATTAAAGAATAAAAATGCTGAAATGGATTCCTCCTTAATAGCTTCTGCCTGCTGAAGCTGACAATATAATGTGAATTAATAGTCCGATTTCGTATGACCTGCCACTGTTCTCTTTTACTATGATCTGTTCATATTATCATATCCTTATTAAATATGGCCTGGTTCTGCCTTCTGTAATCAGTTAGCATAATCCCAAGTAGTTTTTGGTTTACTATTGTTTTAAATGAATGAGGCATGGTTGGTTGTCCAGTGCATAGTTGGCATGAATTGAAGAAAAACAAAAACAAATAGCGTGTATACAACTGCCATTATTTTTCTCCCTCTTTTTCAGTTTTGGAAATACATCTGCTATTTAGAACAAATCCTTCCAAAATAAAATATTTCATTTCATAATGCTATATTGCTCATTTCTTGGAGAATTATTCTGTTCTGATGTAAGTTAATATCAATCTGATTCCTTGGAGTATAAACAGAAATTTCAACTGAAAGCTGTACTGTTTGATACATGCATGTGATGAATCTTTTTGGTACTTTATGACTTTAGACTGCAGGTGGAAGAAATCACATTATTTATTTGTTTAGTCTTATATCAACATCACAGCTTTCCTCTTTGTGCTCAGGGATTTCTACAAGTGAGTTCTGCTTATTTTTTCTCACAAACCACAACCTAGCGAGGTAACATAAACTGAGAATTTGTGATTATCCCAAAGTTACAGTGAACTGAATGGGACATGAACCTGACTCTCTAGATCCAATCCAAATCTTACATATAGAGCAACAACAACAACAACTATTTATTATTACGGTCTTAGACCAGAGATCAGAACAAATAAAAGCACTCAGTATACAGTATATACACTTAAAAATTCTAGTATATATTAATAACAACTGAAATCTATAATAAAATCCAGTGTCAATTATACATGGTCTGACTATATGATAGTTGCCATCCCTAAACTGTGTGGCCCGTTGTAGATTCAATGCTAAAAGGGAAATGACTAAGCAGTGCAAAAGGTTACCCACAATTGTTATATAACATCACTATGGTGGTGAAGACACTTGTTTGCGCTGAATCCCCAATGCTGCTGCGCAGAATCTAGCCACCTGTGCTGTAGTTATGAACTGTTCATCTTTAAGCAGCCACTGAAGATAGGTAGTGTTGGAACAGCCAGGATTCCTAGCAGTTATTGCAGAATATGTTTTTTTCCCTAATCCCCATATAAAGGGAACATCTAAGGAGCATGTGACCCACAATATCCACTTCTCCTGAGCCACAGGGACAGAGTCTTTCCGTGAATGGTATCCTTTTATACTTGCCGTATAGGACGGCCGATGAAAGTGCATGGTACTGTGCAATTGCTAATGCTTTCTGGTGGCTTGCTGATTCTAGCTGACTAAGATAGCTGGCAGGAGCAACAACACATCTAATGGCACCTGGAGCCAGAAACAGCGGAGCTTTCCCTAAGTCCACCTGCCTCTAGATGTTCTCCATCCTTTGTTGCAAGGTTTGTCTTGCTAGATCATAGTCCATCTTGAGCATATAGAGCAAAAATAATATATCAGAGTGTAACTAAACCTGTTTCCCTGTAAACTAGTTCCAAGAAAAATCCATATGCAAAACTACTTAATGGTGTAACTTTCTTCATATCTTCTCTGATAGGCTCTCTTTTTCTTTTTTAATCTAACTGTAGTGATAAAAAAGATATTAACTGAAAAAGAAACAGGAAAATACTACATATATAGTCTAAACTTATAGAATGAAACAAAACTATATATATTTATATCAATATTTTTATCAAAAATAATTTTCATGAAAAATTCTGTGGGGTTAGAATTGCAATTCAATTTCCTATCATCTGCAAAAAATGTAGGAACATATTTAGTGGTATACAAGAGCAAAGATTTTGAGTCCAGGTTCAATTTTGAAGAAAGAATTGAAATGACAATGAGAGGCCTTGGGGAAACAAACTGGTTATATTTTCATGCTCAATCACTCTGTAATTCCAAAATTGTTTTGAAACCAAAATTTGACAATTTCCCACTGAATTTCAATCTCAGAATGTTAGGATTGTTCAGGTCTATGTGTTACATTTGCCTTATTTATTGATGGACACAGCCTATTAGGGATTATTTTGTTGACATAATTAAATCAGGGAGATCAAATATAAATAAACTAATCCTTTAAAATAAAGGATTCTTCAAACCCTTAGTTACTTGTTTTTCATTCAAAACTATTTTTATATGCTTAAATACTCTTGACAGAATGAAAAATGAAAAAATGTACTTTAGTTTTCCAGTGTTTGCAATACAGTAGTAAATCTGAAATCTGACCACAAAAATGAAATTAAATTCTTGTATTACAACTTTTTATGAATCTTGGCATAAATGGACAACAATCCTACATTAATTATAATTATTGTCCTACAGCATTTACAATTTAAAGAGACAATTATCTCTAAACAAAATAAGTAATTAAAGGATTATTTCCATCAGAAATAGTAATATGAACTTTAATTAATATAATGTAATTATAAGCTAATAGTCTTGCTTGCTGAAAAAGATCTGAAAGAATTACCATCAACAAACTGATTTATCAAAAGAAAATCCTAAGTACTCTTAATAATAACAATTTTATTAATTGAATTATTATTATTATTATTATTATTATTAATTTATTTATTAGTTATTACTATCAGTGATTACTGGCCTAATATTAGTAGTAGTGGATGTGGTTTAATGTTGATTTGACATTGTGGTAGACCTCTGACATTCCAAATGTTGATAATTGTTTTAGGTTCAGGGATAATCAAAAGCTTCCAAGACTTGTTTCCAAAACTTAGGTCTATCAGTCTAATCCTTGATTTGGTAGACCTAAGTTTTGGAAACAAGTCCAAGGAATCATCACCATAATTAAATGCATAAAAACTAAGGAAGACTCATGGCCTTGGGGACTTGCAATTTCATTGGGTTAGGCTTTTAGTTTTATTTCAAGTATATCATGAAATTTTTCCCAATGAGTTCCTACTATTTAATTTTAATGAGACAAAGTTGCAATTATTCCTAAACTAAGTAAAGTTCCTGCTATGTATTTTAATTATAGACATATTTCTTATAAAAATGTAGATGCCAAGATTTTAATATCCGTATTGCCTATAGACAAAATAGCTTTTTTATCTCAGTTACCCATTTGTCTCAGGTAGAATGACATCTGTCACCCCATTGATCAGCAGGGTTGATTTGGCTGCTCTAGTTGGCTAGGCGGGTGTCCCCTTCCTCCCTCATTGCTCCATGTGCATCCCTGATGAAACCTAGTGGAAGAGGACAGCCATCCCAGATAGAAGGAATGTACCAATCTTTGGTCAAGGGTACACGATATTTTTTATCAGTAAACCAGGTAAGCATAAGGCTGTCTTCATCTTTGTCTGCTGAAATTTTAGTATGGATCTTTGCCAATGTAATAACCCTATTTTATTTGTTTCTGCTTCAATCACTGTTGACCAAATTAAAGATTTAAGAACTCTGCAGGTCTATGTAGATTCTCAATCATCCAGGTCATGGTAGTCCCAAAGGTACTTTTTAAGAGGCAACTGGATTTTCTTGTTTTGATTGGAAGATATTTCACTTCCCATCCAAGAAGCTTCTTCAACTCTGACTGGATGGTGGGAAATGAAAGGGTTTATATTCCTTGCAGGCAGCTGGTCATTTGCATTCTTTTGGAGAGTCACTGAGGCCACTTGGAGGTTTATCTGTGTCCTCAGGGTCACATGAGTAGTTCAAATGGGTGTGAAGCCTTCTTGGAACTACTGAAATGACTGTATTGTAGACTGGAGATAGATGATGTTGTATCCCCCCCCCCCAAATTGAGAGAGAGCTGTTCAATTTTGACATAGATGGACTCTTTGACCCTTCTTTCAAACCAGCTGTCCTCTCTGCTCAAAATGTGGACTTTGCTGTCTTCGAAAGAGTGGCCTTTGTCTTTTAAATTCAGATGGACTGCTGAAACTAGTCCTGCTAGGTTTGTTCTCCTATGTTGTGCCATGCATTTATGATGTGGTTGTTGTAGGAGAACAAACCCATCAGGACAAATCTATCAGGACAAGATTCAACAAATGAGAAGCGAAATGTTTTCAAAGAAAAACAGGTAAATCCAGTGGCTTCTTGAAAAAGCAGTGTGTGTTCGTAGCTAAGGCAATATGGCCCCCTGTTGAAAGTTATGGTTCTTTAAGCTATTCTGATTGGCTGCCCATTTGACAGCCCATATAAAAGAGCTGTTCAAAAAGCACACTCTCTTCTTAGTAAAATGGTTATTCTTCAATAAAGGATTTGAATTATCACAGCCTTGCCTCTGTTATCAGACATTGATTGCTTGAATGAAGCACTGGCAATGAGAGATGGGATCCAGAGGCTGAGGACGAAAGAAGACATAAGGCACGAGTGAGCAAGTAATTGTTTAAATGATAGGTAGTTAATTATTACTTCAGGAATGGTCTCTTTACACAATTCCAAGCCTTTCAACCCAGCTACTGAGTCGTGGGAAGCGTATGTGGAATGTTTTGAATGTTTTCTTATTGCCAACGCATACACAGACTTGTCAAGTGCTAGGAAGCGTGCCTATTTCCTTAGCTTTTGTGGAACAGAAATGTTCGAAACAGCAATGACTTTAATGGCACCCGAGTCAGTACATGCAGGGACATGGAACGATTTTATGGCTAAGTTAAGGAAGCATTACACCCCAGCCCTGTCCCAAATTGCACGCCGCCAAATTTTCTACCACAGAGATTAGGCTGAGGGAGAGTCTATTACCCAGTATGTGGCAGCTCTGAGGCGAGCAGCCAAACATTGTGAATTTGTTAATTTAGATGACTATCTACTGGACCAGCTGGTAAGCGGAGTACGTTATGACTGTCTTAAGCGAAGGTTGATTGCCAAGCTGGATCTCACTTTTCAGTCAGCGTTCAAGGAGGCCTGTACAGCTGAATTGTCCGTGCAATCAGTCATTGATATGCAGAAGGGACCAAGCCGCCAAAACTAAAGGAAACAGCTGTCCACTTCAGTGACACAGACTCTCTGTATGAGCCTGGGGGGGGGGAACGATGTGAACAAGCTGACTGAAGCAATGAGATGGAGCTAGTCGGTGGCCGCAAGTGCTGACAAAAAAGAGTGTTTTGGATGCAGGGGCAACCATCTGAGATTGGGGTACAAATTTAGGGATGCGACCTGCTGTCATTGTGGCAGAAAGGGCCATATTGCCAGGGTTTATAGGGAAACTCTCCCACCAAGAAGGGTCACAAATAAAGTAAGGACCCCTCAGAAACTGTTTAAAAATAGTGAGGATTACTATGCACTCTTTACTGCAGTTTCTAAGGAATCAGTAGATAGTCTCCACCTTAAATAAACACCCTAAATAAACAGAAGATCAAGCTGATAGTCCACATTGAGGGGAAGCCTTGTTAAATGGAGGTAGATACAGGGTCTGCTACCTCCATTGTGTCGTGGAATACTATTAAACGTTTAGTGCCACGAGTATCTAAAAGGCGTTTAGACAAAAGTAAGCTAATTCTTAAGGATTATCAGGGGAGTCGAACTCCCATTATTGGAAAAGGGAAATTCAAGGTTTACTCAGCCTTTCATCCTTTCGGGGTAGATAAACTGAGGACCCAGGATTGTTGGGGGCAATGAACTGACTTTGTAAAAATGCCGCTTTGGGGGGCAAAAGCCCTAATAAGCAGGCATATACA
>JANHFM010010849.1:0-15541 GCA_032468115.1 Grayia smithii | reverse complement strand
AACACTGATGTGGCCCTCAGTGAAACTGAGTTTGACACCCCTGATCTAAACATTTGTAATTTGATTGTCTTAAATTTCTCCTTATGATCATACTATATCAGTACATAAGACACTTTTTTTGGTATTTAACCTACATGTATTTAGCAATTATTCTTCCTATTTTACCACACTTACACATCTTAAGTATTCAAGTTCCACTGCATTCATTCAACTTTTTTGTCATATAAGTTAGTGAGCAGAAGAACTTACCATATCTTACCATATCCATTCTTCCTTCTTTGGACAAATATTAATTTCTTCCAAGGGATCATCTATTATTCTACCTGCATCGTTACTGATTTTACCATATGTAGTAAAACTTTCTACAAAAATACACAAATCATGTGTTTTGCCTACTTTTTTGCCATTTATGTGTAACTTTTTATTTATTTATTTTTCTCATGCCTTTATTATTTTTATAAATAATTCAAGGCAGCAAACATACATGATACTCCATCTTCCTTCTATTTTCCCCAAAATAACAACTCTAGGTTGGACTAAAGGAGGGAATCCTTTAGTCCTTTAGTCCAAGAGCATCCATGCCAGTTTTCATGTCTAAAATAGGACTAAAACTTCCAGGCTCTTGGTTTCTAGCCTTAATCACTACAATTCCCTTGGTTACTGATATATTAGTATTGATATCTATACTAATTATTATATCAAACACCATGTTTAGCATTTTCACTGTAATTTATGTTGTTTTCAACCAGCAATTCAATATTATCTATGTACAAAATATATGCACATTCATACCTGTAACTAACCTATTTCCCAAATCCACTCAAGCATTATCCATAAACATGTTGTAAACAAAGTAGGATTATACATATTTGTCTTATTTGTCTTATACTTTAATGTTAAACCATTTACAATTATTTTCATTTATAAAACTTGCTATTCATCCAGACTATTCTATAGTAACCTTACCACAATGAGCAATCAGTTTCAGTTCTATATACATGCAAAAAATGATTCAGAATCATTTCTAGGCCAAGACCAACTAGGTACCAGCCTAGGGCTGTCAAATTTTAGGAGCCACTAGAATTGAAAAGATTTGAAAAACACAATTAAACAGGTGAAAAGCAGTAATGCCATTGTGCCTGCTATAGGATTAAATTTTCCTTTTTTTCCAATGTAAATAGGGAGAAAATATCCAAGAAAATTAAAAAAATTGCCTGGAACTGAAAATCATATATATAAATCTCAAAATCTGAAGGAAAAAAGAATGAAATGTACATCTTTGAAAATCCTTTCCGAAGATGAACCAAACCATAGGGGACACCAGAATATAACTTTGCCTGGGGCCATCATGACGAAACTGTGGCCAACATGCCAGAGGTGGCACTCAGTACCCTCTCTGATGGCATGTAAGCCGTCACCCCAGTTCAGCTCTGCTGTGCATGCTCATGCACCTGCTGCAGGCCAGCTGGTTTTTGGGTTTCTGGCGGGGGCGGGGCACTTGGGCGCATGCATGCGCTGGGGATGGGGCGCATGCATTGGGGCCACACATGCATTGCATTGGGGGGGTTTGGGCGCGCATTCACACATTCATGCACATGTGTGCTTTGGGCACTCGGTCCAGAAAAGGTTAGTGATCACTGGCCTAGGGCACCCAAATTTCTAGAGCTGGGCCTGCATTCATTAATTCATGCCTATTTACTTTTATCACATGCATTCTCTTATGTACAATAAATCATGTCCTTACAATCAAACATTTCTTAGTTAATTGCTGCCTGATGTGAAGCCACGGTGCATTTTTTCATTCACCTATTTGTCCCTTTTCAACTGGAATTGTTCCATGCTATTCCCCCTGTACTGTTTTGTTCACACTTGCAGAAAGGAACAATAATAGAAGACTCAGATATCACATCTACATTAAACAAGACAAATAAGCTGCCTAGCAAGCAATATTTCTATTTTAACATTTTCCTATCTTCATAATTTACACTTGCAATCAATTATTTTCAATAGTCACCATACTTGTTACTTCTTTAATCATTTTATAGACACAAACATTTTTTAAATTCAATCTTTGATATATCACTATCATTCTCATATATTTTTCTGAAATATTCCCTATAGTATCCTCACTTCAATTTTATCTCAAATTATTATATTAGATTCATATTTTATTCCATTTACTCTTTTTGAGGCTGCAATTATAGCCCTTTCCATCATTGCCAAAATAATTTTTTATTTCTATCAAAATCACTCATCATTTTATCTGCCTCTCTTATTTTACTTTGGAAATATCTTTTCCTCTTGTTATTTATACAGTGTCTTTCTCTATTCTTCTTTTTCCCTGTTATCATTCTCATTTTGGTTCTCTAAAAAGAATCATAGTGCAGGTTAAAGGTCAGTTTTAAGAAAAATTCAGAATAGTTGTAGAGAAAAGTAATATGATGGTCAGGATGCTAGAAACTAGAGATCGATTTATAGCCTTCCAATGTCTGAGAGGATGTCATAGAGATGAAGATCAAAACCTCTATCATTCCAAAATGCAGGACATGGAATAATGGCTTTAATTTATAAGAAGACAGATTCCAATTTAACATTAGGAAAACTTCATAACAGTTAAAAAAGTTTAACAATGGAACCAACTGCCAATTCTGAACTTCCATTTGCTGAATATATTTTAGACAGCAATTTGTTGGGGATACTTGAATTTGGATTCTTACATTTAGAAGCACATTAGACTTAATGATCTAATTATAACATTCCATTTTTGTTATTCTAGGTAGACATTCTTTCCTAGTCTAGATTTGAAAGGTTATATGAAATATAATAGAATCCTCTTATAGTGCCATATTTGTGATAATTCAGTCACCATCTCTTCCCCTTTTTTGCCTCATGCACACACCTTGTTTTAGTTACTAAATGATCAATGGATAAGTATGAAATCATACATCTATCAAGATTAAAAGTAACACCCAACAGTGAATATACAATTTAATTCATTATTGGTAATATCTTTTTAGTAGAATATTTAAACAATATTCATATACCGTTAAGTGGCTGAAACTATGGAACGGCTCGGCATACATACTGTAGATAATTCTTTTTTTATGGCAACATAGTTGTGGATATATTCCAATAATAGATCATTCAATAAAAAATAAGGGTAACAATTATAATGAATAAAGCCATGTTACATTCTAAATAATATTTTCAAGGTTAATGTTTATCTGGGACTCTCCTGAAATAAAATTAATGGAAAGTCTGATCTAGTATTCCCATAGTTATGAAACAAGCCTACTTTCAATTTGTTGCTGACATCTCTATGCATTATTTTTACTAGTGAAACCTTGGGTGTCAAGACCACTTCCACAATTTCCTCTAATTTTTAAATATGCAAAATATGTACACACTCATATGAAAATAAAGCATATTTTTCCAAGGGCCCACTTGTGTTAAACAATGTAATAATTTACATAAAGGTCACACATTTGCATAACTGGTGCAAATGAACAGTTGCATGTATGTGCTAGAAAATTAATACACATAAAAAAGCATATATTTTTATTATGATAATCTGGTTCTTAAGAAACAGCTTGTGATCAATTATTAAACTCTGCTGTTTTCCTTACCAACAAGCAGAAGTATTTGATAGCAGTTTTGAAATCAAAAGTTAAATATTATTAATTCAATACTTGCCTCAAAGATGCATTAATTTAAAACTGATGTTAAAACTGAGGCGTATAAATTATGGTATGCATTCTCCTCTTCAACCTACAACCTGCTTAATATTTTATAATCACTGTTTGACCAATTTATTCATTGACTGATTTATTGAATTTCTGTTCCTTGTATTCACTAAAGACTAGCACTCAAGACAGTTAAAAACAAGACTTCTGTCAAATCCTACTGACATGAATCTGCAAACCTTCATTTCTACACAGGCATTACTCTACTTAAAAACAGGTTACATTCTGTTCATAAGTTCATAAGAATTCTTAATTTATATAAGGAGCAGTATTGCAGTAAAATTGGTGATGATGGCATTTGTTTATCCTTCAGGGTTGATAAAGCAAATTTCTCTACTTCCCCCTACCACTGAAGGTCCAGTGAATTTTGGGTGGTGGTCTTTCACTTTTCTTCAAAAATGACACCATAGTAGTGGATTGCAACATAGATAGCTACATAGACCTTTGTGAAGTACTCAACATTAGGGTCCGGTGTCTCATCAGGGGGGACAGCAGTTTCTCAATCAAGCTGAATCCCTCTGCCATCAGGTTGGTCTGGAACTGATATGGTGGTTCAATGTCTTCCTCTTGTTTCTGTTGCCTTTACAACTCCAACAAAGTATTCCTTGGAGAGGTCCTCCATGTGTGTAGCTAACAGCTCATCAAAGCCTTCCTCCTCCAGTGAACTGAAGCTCCTTGATAAGAGCAACCAATTGCTGATCTTGACCTGTGATGACTTCTCTACCAGCTCAAATCATCAGAGGTCATGGACAAATTGAGGTCACAGATATTTCTATGTTCTATTCATGTTTGCAGAGATAACCTTAAACAGACTGTGCTGATGTTCTTGACAATGTTGTAGATGTCATAAGTTATGACCCAGGTCACCTAGGCAGATTAAGGCTTCAATAAAGTGATTTATTGCTCAGCTATTTCACAACAAATGGCCCTACAATGGATGGTAAAGCTCCACCCCAACTTTTCCTGACTGTGTCAGTGCAATACAGTCCTATAAACTAAAGCCAATAGTCATCAGAGCCAATTCACAAGGCAGGGAGGAAGTTTGTAGTCCAGAAACAAGGTTCAAGGTCGACAAGGCAAGGTCAAGAGTCCACAAGCAAGGTTCAGAACACAATCTGGCAAAAACATAATCCAAATCAAAGTTTTTCCAAGCCCATGAAAGTGTGTCCCAAAGTAAATAATTGTTCCTGACAAAGACACTCTTCCCGGGTCTCTGATTAAAATCAGCTCAAGCCAGGGGTTCCTTGTGAGGTGAGACAGGGAGGCCTCCTTACCAGTAGCCACACAGACTTCCTTTGAGTTTGCCTCCACTCCACTACTTTTGCCCTTAGATCAAGTGGGGTAGGCAGCTGTTTCTCATCAGAAGAAATCTGCTGCTTTTCATCACCACTGCCTAGCACAAGAACTGTAGCAAAGTACAGTAAGATGTCTTTCCTAAAGTTGCATATTTTCAGAAATCACCAAGGCCAAGTTTCTGTTAATTAATAATTCAATATAATATTAACTTTCAGAAAATGTCAATTTGAAATATAGTTTCTTCTCAATATTAAGCCTATGTCAAAAATCAATCTTGAAGTATAAGCATAAATATAGACACATCACTTTTTTTGGTTAATGTCAATTATGAATAAGTATCAGAAAGACCTCACTTATCAGCATGTTCAATAAATGCAATAGAGCTAAATAGATAATATTATATAATTTATGAGTCTTGAACACATAACTATCTCAAACAAATGTTATCTCAGATATGTTCTATGGAATTGATTTTGAAGGTACATGTATGTACAACTCTATAAATAGATTGAAGAGAACAGAAATTATTGATGACCGTTAGAAGGCAACTTTGTTGTAAGTCAGCTTTGTTCAAGTTTGAATCTGGATAACTATGGATGGTGGTAATTATGGTAATTATGCAAAGCTATCAAGTTACCATATGGCAATACTTGATTAATATATGTCCTACTTCTAAGCAGATTTTGGATGAAGAGGAAGGGACCAGATATCCATGGTATTTCACTAATTTACTGTGAGCCATGGTGGCACAGTAATTAGAACACAGAATTGCAAGCTAACTTTGCCCACTGCCAGGAGTTTAAACTTGACCGGCTCAAAGTTTATTCAGCCTTCCATCTTTTTGACATTGGTCAAATGAGGACCCAGAGTATTGAGGATAGGCATTTTTAACTATCACCATACCATAATCTAACATCATGCCTTGGCACAACAGCATTAGTATCAATATTGTTTAACCAAGTCAATATTTTATTTGTCTATAAAAGTATTTTATTGGAGTGGAATAATTTTTCCTGACATGTTCATATAGTGCCCAGAAATTGAACATACTTTCAAGAAAATTCTTTCTCAGCTAGAAAAATAAAAATATTGTGTTCTAACAGCTGCTGACAGATGCATTATGTACTCTCTTGGGTAATTTTCCTTAAAGTAGAAGGCTTTCTATAGGCCTATTGACATAGAATAGAATAGAATAGAATTCTTTATTGGCCAAGTGTGATTGGACACACAAGGAATTTGTCTTGGTGCATACTCTCTCGGTGTACATGAAAGAAAAGATACATTCGGAATGAGTCATAGGGTGCAACACTTAATGAAAGTATTATTCAATCCCAGCTAATTGTAGGAATATTTTTAGACAGAATGTTTTCTAATTATATGTTGTATAAGAGTATAATAAGATTAAACACAACTTGCTACCCCAACACCAATTTTCATTCAAACCCAATACAAATCAAGGATTTATGATGGAAGTACAACTTATGTTATATAATAGAATCTGAAAACACATGGTATGCTTCTTTGCTACCAGAATTTTTGTATTAATCTGGCTTAGTTTTTAAAGACTGTATAAGAAACAAAAACCCAAACAGATATATTGATTTTCACCAATTTTACCTCTAAAGTTTTAAACAAAGTATTTGTGTAGATTTGGCATCACAAATAATAACATTATCTTAAAGGTTACCTTAAATTAAAACATACAGCTGGCTTCTTAAAATAACAATTAACAATTCTTCACAATCTAAACTATTTAATTGCACAGTATTGTGTTTTTAAATACAATTTTTGCTTATAAAATGGAAGAAAATATTCAGGCCCAAGCAAATTAAAAAAAAAAGGGTGGTAATACTAACGTTTAGTATTTTCTTCATCAGTTGACATGTAAACAGTAGTCAAAGAAAGCTTCTTTGATTCTCTCCATGAAGTCTTACCCACTTATTTGTCTTGCAGCTACAACTATACAAAGTTGTAGGCAGGCAGTTTTATTTCTCTATTGCTTAATTTTGTCTTTTTTTATCACTTACAAAAAAAGTTATTATATACTGTCTGAGCATTATTATGAGATCCTTGAAGTTCTTCCAAGGCATTTGACAAGCAACTACCGGTAATACCTTAAAAATTATTATAATAGTACTTCTAGAATAATAACTTCTGGGGATGTGATGGGTCAGTGGTTAAAGACTCTGAACTTGTCAGCTGGAAAACTAACCGACTGGGTTCTAGACCCAAGTATTGTGCAATGGGTTGAGCTCAAATTACTTGCCCCAATTACCACCTAGCGGTTCCAAAAAATGCAAATATGAGTAGATAAATAGGTATCACTTTGGTGGTAAAGAAAGCCCTAGTGTATAGTTATGCTGGCCACACAATCATAAAAATGTCTTCAGACAATGCTGGCTTCCTCAGTTAAGAAACAGAGATAAGCATCACCCCATAGAGTCAGACATAACTGGATAGGTAAGATTTTTACTTTTACCTTTAATCGGCAATAGTTAGATGTAACATCAATAATATTTCTCACACTGGGTATAGAGAAAAGGAAGCATTTGCTGCATTACTACCAGAAGGGATTATGCTGACTGCATTAACTGCATTCTCTTCCAAACTATAGTATGCCCAACCCCTTACATCCATACATGCAATCTGCTTAATGTGCCTTTGTAATAAAATATTAGCAAGGTGAATGGAGTAGTTACAGGGAAAGAATCAGATTGGAAGCAGTAGCCCAAGAAACATATTGTTTATATTCATTGACAATATCTCAAAGGTAGTATATCTATCATGCTAATCTAGTAGGAAAGGATAAATAATAATGTCACCCTGATGGGTTTATCAAAAGCATTCCAGTGTCACGTTGTAATTTCCACTGTGCCTGCCTTCTTTTCTTTTGTCTTGTCTTTGAAATATAGTAGGTCAAAGGTACGTGGGCTATGGTTCTGTTTTTGCTCAGGGCTGCTCAGCAAGCTGTCAGTGCTTTGCTGGTAGCTCTGTGTACACTGTAGTTGTATGCATGCTTAATAGATTTATGTTGTATCTTCAAAGTGATTTGGTTGCTTCAGGGTTTTGGCCAGAAAGAATGTGAAGACAAAAAAGGAAAGATGTCATAAAAGCTTCAGGAGTTACCAAGTAAGGGGGCTGAGTGAGACCCGAGGTATGTAGTTGTAATTGAATATTAAACACTTAGTACAGCAAAGAAGTTGAGTTATTTTTCTTCAATGATAGCCACTTATATTACAGTTATTTGTAATTCCAACCACATTTAACATCAGCCAATAAATTTTTACTCATTTCTGTCATTATAGTCTTACTGACTGACACTAAGCAGGATCTTAGAGGATATATGGGGGTTTCGTAAAGATCCTTACTATGAACCTTAGTGTGACCTCTCTGAACACATTCAAATGTATTATTTGACATTGTTATAAGTAAATGTTAGATCAAACAGTATGTAGTCAGAAGGCAATTCAAATAGCTGAAGACAGTTGAATAGGCAATACATTATCTAGAGGTTATTTTAGCTGAACAAAAATATCCAACTTACACATTCCTCTTCTGTCAAAATATTTGCCTTGGGCAAGTCACTGTCTCAGAACTTAATAAAATGTGAGGAAAAAGTGAAGCTGAAGCAGTGAATAGGGGATAAAATTGAAATACATCAAAAACCCAGACAATGAATCTAAAACAACATTCTTGATGGCTATGTGAGAAAGATACAAGAGACAAGTATTTTGTAATATTTCTGTTAACTCAACCGATTTAGGAAGCCTAAGAGACCCTGATGATTACCTGATTTGCTTTCTTGTGAAAAACTTGAAATATTTCTCTAAGAAGTGGACCATGAAGGATTGTCAATCGTGGAAATTAAGCCATAATTTACTAAAGACAGGCACTAGAATCTCCACGTCTATTATCTATTTAACCAACTTTTATTTTCTGTTAAGATTTAGAGATTATTCTACTAGAATATGACAAACTGACTGCGTCTAGCTTCTAGCTTTTTGCTATTAAGCAATAAATAATACAATCTAAAGCATTATTAATTTGTCCATTAAAATTTGAACTTCCAAAATCTGACAAATATATTTTATATATTTTGGATCATGACATTTAATTCTAGACCTTTTCCTTTGTTTTCTATGGACATTCTCAATCATCCAGGTCATGGTTGTCCCAAAGGTGGTTTTTCAAGAAGCAATTGGACTTTCTTTCTTTGTTTTAAACTTGATGACATTATGCTTCTCATCCAAGAAGCTTCTTCAGTTCTGACTGTCTTCTGCTGTCTTTAGAAGACAGCAAAGTCCACATTCTGGACAAAGAGGACTGTTGGTTTGAAAAAGGGGTCAAAGAGGCCATCTACATTAAAATTGAATAATTTTCTCTCAATAGAGGATGAGGGATACCATGCCACCTATCTCTTGTTTGTAACACAGTCCTTTCAGCAGCAAAAAGATTACACACCCATTTGCCCTATTCAAGTGACCATGAGGGTAGAGATACCCCTCCAAGTAGCTTCAGTGACTGTTAGCAAAGAGTGCTAACAAACAGATGATTTCAAGGAATATAAATTCTTCCATTCCTAGTCAGAACTGAATGATGAGAAACAAAATATCTTCAAGGATATTAATATTAATAACTTACAATCCTAGTCATAAATGCATGTTATGATGAAATCCTGTAAACATTTCCTGGGAATGAATCCACTGATATTGGTTATATATACAAACATCCATAATCTTTTGGATTTACTATGATTTCATAGAAGATAAATTATTAACAAATATACATATTCAGAGAATAGTTTCTTATGAAATGAAAAGAGGTAGGTGCTAATTAGATGCTCTGAATGTCAGCAGGTTAGCTAAGGTTACCAGCTCTGATTTGTGTTAATTACCCCATTCAGTCCGCTGGAGAAATGGCCCCTAAAATAATTCCCTCTGAAGTGCTTCAGGTGTTAAATTGGATTATAATTTTAAATATGATGCACAGGGAGAAAATGATTCAGAGGAAATTCAGAGTGTGCTTTCCACAGAAGGCTTACGTTTCCAACATAGATGAGCAACTTGAGGTATTGATTATACGTATAAATGATTATAAAATCATTTTAAATGCCTGGTGACCACATAGAAATATTTTCTCCATGAAAATCTACAAGAAGACTTTGAATGACAAGCAGTCATTTAATGATCATTCAAAGTTATGACACATTTCCGGTGCTTGACAGTGGATTAGCATTTTCAACCAGTCATATGATGTTAATTTGTGATTTTTTTAATGCTTTCTGCAGAAAATGGCAAAAAAAAAACCATTGAAAATGCTGGATTCAGTTAACAATCATGTGATTCACTTAAAAATCACATGATTTACTTTATGACCATGATGACTTGCTTTACAACCATTGCAAAAATGGTCATAAAATCAAAACTGGTTAGATAGTGCTTTCATTTACAATTGCAACAACTTACAGTCACAATTCTAGGATCCATTGTTGTCATAGGTCCAAGGCTAGCTGTATCCCTAAACAGTTTGTTCAAGTCTCCCAACAGTGCCTCAAAACTACCATAAGAGAGTCCATCCACTTTATTGCTGGTCATCCCTTTTTTTTCCTTTCTTTTTTCTTTTCCCACCATTAAAGCCTTTCCACAGAGCTGCTCTTTGTCCAAAGTAGAATAGTTTGAACCAGGTCATTTGTGCTTCAAATGAAAACATTGGATTTATTCATTCAGTGATCAATCGGTTTGTTTTTTTGACTGTCCAAGTATCCTAAGGAATCTTCTTCAATACAAAAGCATATTGTAGGTACCCAGCAGGGGTGGTATTCGCTTACCTTTGCTACTGGTTTGCAAATGTGAGTGCGCATGTGCAAGGCGTAAAAAATAGGATGTGATGATGTCCGGGCGGGTGGGGAGCTTACAACAGCCGCTGCTATCAGTTCTCCTGAACAGGATAGAACCGGCTGAATACCACCGCTGATACCCAGCCCAAAAATTATGTTTTAAGTTTTTTTTAAAAAGGGGGGGGGACATTTTTTAGTCATTGCATCTTTAGCGCAAATGTATTAGAGGAATATTGGATTCAGAGTGCCCAGAAATATTTTTAAAATATTTCATAGTTTCAACCATTAAACTATTTCATAGTTTTTAAAAAATAGATCTTGCAACCTCTCCTTTATGAAATAGTCCTGAACAGAACTGAGATACACTGAGCTTAATAAAATAAATCAATTTTTACTTGGATCCAGTATAGATTAAGTATCCTATTTTGATGCTTCTTACTTCTGAAATACTACAATTTATATTTATATTGGTTGTAAATACTGGAACTGAATTTGGTATAGGATAGGTGGCTATATAAACGTTTTAATTAAATGAGTAGATATGAAGTATAACATTTTGGTGCTTTGTTTATCAAAAGCTTTGATTGGGAAAATTATAGTCCCTCAAATATTACCAAACCTCAATTCTTAGGCCACATGACAGTGGATGTTGCAAACTATATAATTCAACAACATGGAGAGGTCATCTTTTCTCCAATTCCTGATGCAAATTCCAGTTTATGTGGCCACTCGGGATCTCTGAAGATAATTGCAATCAAATCTTATGGCTTACTATCATGTATTAAGTAAATAAGTATATCATATTGTGCAGCTTCTTTTCTAGCATCCTTTTATGCATTTTATGATATTTTAACAGAAACTGAGCAGGTCAAATATTTCCCCAACTACACCTCCATATTATTTGCATAAACATGAAAAACATGGGAATCTTTCCAGGAAAAAAAAAGTGGTAATTTTATATAGTTGTTTTTATGAAAAGAATGGTTCAACTGTGATCATGCCTGATCTGGATATGTTTATCATTTCTTCATTTGGAAGATAAATTGTCACTCTGCCTCCACTGAGTCCTTCACTAATTAAAGCTACATCTGTTAAAGCCTGCAGTGAAGGGGTTTGGTAATTGTGTGCACAAGGAACTGTGTAAGTCTCATTATGTTTAATAGATTGTAATAAACAACTTAGTGCCTATATAGGATTTGAATTGACATACACTAGTTAGCAAAAAAAGGGGAAAAAAGAGTGAACAAGAGAAGCCAAATAAAGCCAGGCACTAAAGAATACCATAGTGCTGAGTTTTGTTCAATTAGGCTTGTTCTTTTTGAACACTTCTATCACTTAACCATTTCTGGGCATGTGCAGAGGGCCTCCCAGCTCAGTAAAATGACTATATTAATATGAGGTCTGAAACCAGAAAGCTGGGTTGGAGACCAGATTCTAAAGAAAAGCTGTGTCTATCCTTAATAGCAAGAAATTGTTAAGAAAAAGCCTATTAGGATGAAGCAACTTATCTGAGCCTTGTCTTTTGAACTACTGCTACTAAAGAATATAAGTATATATTTTGTTCCTAAGCTTGACCGTGATATGGAAGGTGTATACATTATAAATAAATAGCCATGCCCAGGCTGTGACAGCTCAGGACCAAGATGAATTAGTCCTGACTCCCAACTCCATAGGAGGGAACTCTAGGATTAAATCAAAAGCTACCGACCCTCATGAAAAGCTATTAGCTATGGATCAGGTCTCCACTGTTTTACCCTAGTACCAGAAATATGTATGATGTCAGATAGACTAACTGATGCAGAACAATGAATCAGCCAGCCCATCAAGTGGAGCAGAATTTGCTAGCAGCTCCTGAATACGCCCACCTACCCCAATAGAGAAGTCATAGAAGCAGCAGCTGCAGCAGCTTCAAGTGTCAAACACCTGCCTCTCTCCCTGACAAATAAGATGGAAATTCTATTCAATATACTACTATCCCATATATTTGTTTTATAACCTTTTAACAGAAAAAGCTGAAAAGCTGATAACCTCCTTCTGCCACAGAACACTCTGTATGTCAACAAATTTTATTACTTCGTGATCCTCTTGAAGTAGTAATTTTAATGCTCAATCGAACAGTGCTGGCTGACTATCAAATCTGTATGCATGCTGGGTGAGAGAGCATGTTGCAACATTCAGTTGTTAATCTGGTATAGGAGCTAAAATCAAAGGTCTAAATCAGTGTTTCTTAAATTTGGCAACTTTAAGATGTGTGGCTCCCAGAATTCATTAGGTTCTGCTTCGGATTGAATAGAAGACTTGGAGAATTGGGGTGGCATAATGGCAAAAGCATTTTTTTTCTTTCCAATTGGCCCCACCTTCTTATTGGAGGGTGGATCAAGATAGGAGTGGATACAAATATAGATCACCAAATTGAGAAGTACATAAATAAGAGAACTTATTTGGGACACTATTAGAATAATTTCCTCTTGCTAAATAATGAACAATCTGGAAATTAAATTCTAACTATAACATTAAATTATAGTTTAATAGTAGAATGTATAGGAGGCCAATATTTTGTGTTTCCAATTTACATAGAGTTGACAATGAATAAGTCTGTTACAGCAAAAGCAATAGGCTCTTTCTTGAAACCCTCTTAAAATCTAATATACATATTATGCCATAAACATTTGAGATTAAAATCTATTTTACTAGATGTACATCACATGCACTATGATTCCAAAACAATCAGTCCAAAGAAGAACACAGAATAATCTTTATATAATTTAATATATTCTGATGCTACATTTATGCCTGGAAAGGACAAAAATTGAACATTAAAAACTGATGAGAGAAATAGTGAATTTTGGGGGCTAAAAGTATTTTCATCATGTATTTGAATACAATAGTTCATAAATACTGTACATTCTTTTTAATAGTTTGCATGAATCATTAGGTAATGTGGTGCAGCCTGGCATTATGTTGGCTTGGAATAAACTACATATATAAATTACATTTAAATATATTTTAAATGTATTTAATATTTATATATTAAATATATTTTATATATATTAAATATATTTTCTATTTATAGAAAATGATTGTAATTAAAATTTATAAATTGCATTTATATCTTGCCTTTCCCCCATAAGAATTAAATGAAATTGACACAGCTCACATACATTCCATTTTATCTCCACTGCAACCATTCTATGAAACAGACTGGGCTGAAAAATAATGACCAGTCACCCACTGAACTTCTACAGATGACATAGAAAGTGGCCTTGAAGGAAAATGGGAAGTCCATCACCAATGTTCAAACAAGGTCAGCTTAAAGTCATTCCAAACAGCAAACAAGGAAACGCCCCCTTCATTGACATAAAGGTAAAGTGAAGGGGAGAGAAGCACATTCAGACTTGCAAGATTCTGTTACTAGAGTTGTGTTAGTTTTATAATAAAAACATTTGTTTCATAAGTTTTCAAGGTTGAGAGAAGATTGATATTCCTGACCCTAATTCAAGACTTTAAATTCTACGTATCCATGTGAATCAGTGCAATGCTGACAATAGAACTTTACCATCTTGATTATGTTTTGCACTTCATGTCTTTATAGAAGATGAATGGTTTATTCTGTTCTTAATGGTGTGATCCAGTGGTGGGTTGCTTCCGGTTCGGCCCGGTTCATGCGATCCGGTAGCAGTGACGGTGTAACGTCACCGAACCGATTCTCCGCGGCCAGGAGCTGGGCCAACCGGGCACCCGTACTTACTTTTTTTCTCCGTTTTTCTCCATTTTTCTGCTCTGTGCATGCACAGAGCGCTTGTTTTGTGTTTTTTTTCAGGTAGATTAGTTACTGTACATGCACGGAGCGTGCTTTACCAAACGCACAAAGCCAGTGCATGAAAAGAACCGGTAGTAAAAGTAAGTAGAACCCACCCCTGGTGTGATCTATCAGTATAGAATAGCTAAATGCATTTAATATGGTATTTCAGAAACTGATTCTATATAAATTCAGTGGGAACCCATAAATATGGAAAGAATTCATTTAAATAAAGCACCTGCCCTAATAGATGATACATGAAGTAGATTAATACTGAACACTGAATCTACTGTTTATAATATAGTGGATTTAAATAGAAGCATATATTTTATTTCCCAAACATTTTTATGACACATAAATTCTCTTTATTAAAAGCCTTGACAAAACATAAGAATTGGACATTACTTTGCTACTCTAAAATATCCTCTTAAGTATTTCACCCATTTTCATTAATTTATTTTCATCTGTTCTTGGCAGAATTTGTTATTTTAATACAAAGAGCAATTAAGGAATTCAATTTCTTTTCTTTTTAAAAGCATGGGATGAGAAATTATGATAAGTAATGAAAATTTGCAAATTAAAGCAGGAATTGAATGCTTCTTATGATGAATATGATCATTAGAGAAATTATCTGTGTTCTTAAGTACAGTATATAATGTAAAAGTATTACACAAGAAAAAAACAACTTTTATACGGCAGCGAGACTTTTGATAGCACAATTCTGGAAGAAAGAAGATTTACCATCTATAGAAGAATGGACTTTAAAAGTTATGAACTTTGCTGAGATGGCTAAAATTTCAGCATATTTGAAAGATCAAACACACGAAAAGTATTATTTAGAATGGAAGAAATGGATTGATTATATAC
>JANHFM010010845.1:164714-175303 GCA_032468115.1 Grayia smithii | reverse complement strand
GAGACAGGAAATGACCCATTTGACAACTTCCGGTAGGCCCGGAAGTTGTCAAAATGGGTCATTTCCTGCCTCCGGAGGTCCTGGGGGGCGGGGGAGAGGCCATTTTTGCCTTTCCCCAAGCTCCTAGAAAGGGTCTGGTGCTTGGGAAGAGAGAAAAAAGGGCCATAAGCATCCCAGGAGCAGGGGGGGAGAAAGAGCGGGGGGGGTCGTGCGCGCATGCGCAGGGTGCATAGACACACACACACACATGGCACGCGATGGCAAAAAGGTTTGCCGTCACTGTTCTATTCAATACAGAATAGACACCACCTTAAGAGCTCCAATCTCATCTTTGGAGTTACCTTCCTGAGAAGATCCCGTTCTTTGTGCAGAGCCTCTTTTTCTCCTTTCTCTCTCTCTATCTCTTGGGCATAATCTTCTGGTACGGAAGGCTTCATCTGCTGCATTTTATCTTTTAAACTAAGAAAGAAGAAGTTTTCATTAAATGACATCAACTTTATGTAAGCTCACCCCTTGAAAGTGTGTTTCATAATTCTGCCTCTAAAAGAAATTAAAAACATTGCTCCATTCCAGAGACACGCGCTGATACAAAAAAGCCCCTCAACTATTAAAGAGACTCTTCGGTCTCAATTCTGTGTGTGTTGAAGTTCCATGTCTGTTAGAAATTGAAAAGCTAAAATTGTCTACAAACGATGCCTTTCCATTCTCACAATCAAGTCTAAGCAACAAGGCAGGTTCTCTTACCAGTGTTACCAAATTCCCCTTGTATTCAAAGAAAAACATGGTGGAAGCAGATAAAAATGCCATCAAAGCCTGATCCAATTTGGTTGCCTCCACCCCACAAGCCAAATGCCCCACGAGGCTGGTTTTTGCAAGATGCTCAGAAGGAAGTGAGTCCTGAAATGTGTAATAAATAGAGTATCTTCCAAGGACGGGCACCCAGTTGAGGGAAAAACATGTGTTGGAAGGAGATATAAACACAATCCCCTCCCAAAGGAATTATCCTTCCCAAAACAGAATATAATATAGTCCTTGACTTATGACCATAATGGAGTCCGAAATTTCTGTTGTTAGGTGAAATGTTTGTTAAGTGAATTTTGCCCCATTTTATGACTCTTCTTGCCACAGTTGTTAAATGAATAATTGGATAAGTTACTATCATGGTTAAGTGAATCTGGCTTCCCCATTGACTTTGCCTGTCAGGTGGTTATATCAGGACACTGCAACCATCACAAATATGAGCCAGTTGCCAAGCGTCTGAATTTTGATCATGTGACCATGGGGATGCTGCAATGGTCATAAGTATGAAAAATGGTCGTAAGCCACTTTTTTCAGTGCAGTTGTAACTTTGAACAATTACTAAAGCAACTGTTGTAAGTCGAGGACTACTTGTAATATCTTCTGTGACTGCTACTCCCAGGATCTTTTCCGAGTCCAAAGCCCACACACTTTTGACTATAGTCATTTTCCACCTTCCTCTCTCTGGAGAGAGGTACCCATACAAAGTAGGACAAATTATGAAATAAAGTGCCAGGCCAAAAGAATGCAAATCTGCCTGATTTGTACATAGGCCATGAGGGCACTCCTTATAAAGGGGGTGGGATCTGTGCCCTGCAATTCCCTTCATCGTTTTGGTAAATCTGATGGATTCTGTGACTGCCTCTGTCCAAGGACGACTCACTATAGATTCTTAAAGCATGTATTGCTCGCCACAGTTGGCTTTCAAGACTCTTTTCTCCTCTCACTATAAGTTCCCATCACTAGATTCAGGATGGAAAGGAGCCATTTGGCTCTCTTATTGCAGGCATCCTAAACAGATGAACTGCCTAGGCTCCCCTTGCACAGATCCAAAGAAATGGAGGCAACCATCTCTCTGGATAATCAGTTCCACTGTCTAATAGCAACTAACTTCTCAAATTCCAATGAATCTGCTTTCCTGTAACTTAAAAAACATTGTATGTCAGAGTAACGATGATGTAAAGCTGACCAGCCCTTTAAGACTGAGGATGAGTCAGCAGGGTTATTGCCCTTTAAGAAGCTGTCTATATAAAGGAGGCCATTAGAGGGCATCTTTCTCTCTCTCTCTCCTCATGTTCTATCTTCATTGTAGTTCTCAGTGTAGAGTTGAAGACTGGTTGATTGCCTGGCTTTGCTTAGCACTGTATGTATGAGTTGTAGATAAACCACTGTTTGAAAGACCACTGTGTACTGTATTTTGCTCCTGGGTGGTCTCAAAATAGTAATGCTGTATACACTCTGACATTATTCCATATCCTACACTCTGGAATGAGAGAGAACAGGTCTTGATCTTCTAAGTGAAGAAGTTTTAAAAATGCTACTCATCTCCTCTCAGTTGTTTTTTTCTTAAGGCTAAACATACTTCAGTCACTCTCCTTCAAAGATATTCTGTCAAGAACTTTTCTCTTTTTGTATTCCCGTCCCTTTCTCTGATACTTAGTCTCTCCTATATAGGCCTGCTGTGCCTGCTATTTGTAGGAAGGCTTTATTGCAAGGCAGCACAATGCATTTCTAGGTTATCCTAGAAGCCAACATTCTTGTTTTTTTCCACTTCCCTGGTGTTACCTGCGCACTGTGGAAAGCAGTTCCATTTCTTTGTGTTTCTGCACTTCTAGCTGCAGCTCCTTCTCTCGGCAGTCAGTGCGAACATCTCTTAGCTCCCTTTCAAGAGTAGTCACTGTTTCTTGCAAAGTGCTAATTATCTCCTGAGACTGTTTTAACTAAAATGTTGGGGGTGGGGTGGAGAGAGAACAAACACATACATCACACTTGAAAGGAATGCCTTCTAGCAATTGGAACTATTCACAAAGCTAACACATTTACTCTGTTCAAGCTTGCAGGCTTACACTATCTAGCTACTTTTCAAAATCAGAAGGTGCCTCCCTACCTGTTGGCTTTGTTTTCGATGATCCTCCAATACTGGGAGGTCAGCAACATAGCGCTCCAGAGCCTCAACTCTCTGCTGTTTCTCATGGTTTTGGTCCAATTCTTTTTGGCATTTCTTTTTCAGATGCTCAATGTGCTTGTCTCTGGACTTGACCTGCATGAAAGAATATCAGGGGTAGGTAGCCGCACTTTCTACTATTGATTTCAGATGCAAAAATGCCCATGACCCAAAAATGGACCATTATGTAGAATGAAAAGAAGTGATTTTTTAAGTTTATGTTAAAAAAAAACATACTTTCCAGAAACATAGTTATCGAACCCACTCTACCTTTTACATTATATAAAGAGCAAAGATTTAGCTTTCTGCTGAAACCCTGAAGCACTGTAATAATACTCCAGCCTAACTTTAGTGCAATCATTTTGGGAAAATGTTAATGCTTTACCTTTTGCTCCTTTCTTTTATTAACTCCTAAAAACATCATTTCCCATAGCACTTCTCTATTATACAATAGGGTATGAAATGTATCAAAGCTTGAAGTGTGAATATTAGAATGATCAAATATTACAACAAAAAATTGTATTCCCATGTAAATAAGCAGACATTGGGACATCTGTTGGGGCTTCATCCAAAAAAAGCCTACCCTTTCTTCTTGTTTCTTCAATTCTACTGTATGCGTCTGTATAGTCTCTTTGTGAATCTCCTGGATCCGTTTAATACCAGCTTCTGAAGCAGCCAGTTTCCTTTCCAATTCGATTTTTTCCTTAGCGAGTGACTCTGTTTTTTCAGTAAACTGAGCCCGTAAAAATATATTCTCTCGCTGTAACTCCTGCAAAAGATATTAAATAAAATAGTAATAGCCATAACATCTCCTAAAATCTATACTCATCATATTCATTGAAGAATTGTTCAAATTAAATATGAGCTCAGTAAATACTGGGGACAAGAAGAGAAACACATCAATATTTGAAAGACAAAGTATCTGATTTACTTCAGTGTGCTCACCAGAGATTAAACAGGCTCCAATGCTTAGGGAACAAAACATCTGCGTATTGGCCTAGAGGTGAAGATGCTCACCTCATACTCAGGTGGCTAACAGTTCAATCCTAGGCAGCGGCAGATGTTTCTCTATCAGAAAGAGAAAATATTTGCTGCAAACTCTGCATAGGCATCAGGAAGGGCATCTGGCCAGTCAAAGCTCAGCTCCATTCAGTTGCCCTGACTCCACTCCAATAAAAGGGATTTTCAAAAAAAAATCATGGCAGAAATTAAAGGTTCCTGAAGGAGCAGTTATAGAGCATGTCTCTTCTCCATTCATGCCTTCTCTAATCCTGCACTGAATTTAAAAGTCTTTTCCCAATAGCATATTTCAAGTGCCACCAGTTATAAGGGTTACCTGCATTCTGAACAGATGCATATCCCCATAAGGAGCAGGATGGCCAAAGAGGGCACTGTGGACTTGCATTTCACTTTCTTGTAGTTTCTGCTCCAGCTGGGAAATGTGCTGTCTCTGCCTAGGAGAATAAGCCCGTGCAGTATATTAACATTAACAAAATTAAAAGTATAAAAGGGAACATTAGAGGCCTTTCAGTAAAATGGTTAAATAGCATTTATTTTTTCAGGTTTGTAACTGAGCAGGAAATCAATACATGGACTCACAGAGTGATGTATGGGGAAAAGTTAACTGAGAAAGAGTTATCCACCTCCATAATTCCTCTTCTAAGTCAATAAAAGCCAATTAAATACACTCAAGAGAAATCACAACTCACCCTAGAAGCAAAAGCTGTTATCCTAGTTAAAAGACAAGCTACATCTTAGTGTAACTAGAAGAAGCCATGCATATCCTTTTTAATTAATAGAGAGAAGGAAGAAAAGTGGTGTTATTCCCCACTATTCTTATGTTTTTGACACAGCAAACACCAAAACTGTTTAGTGTTTGGGCAAAAATACTCTTGAACCATTTACTGGTAATTTCTTCCATGGAAATATAAAGCATAAGCTTAACCACTCATAAGTAAGTTGTAGAGTATTCAGTAAAGTTTTATTATGCCAAATATTATTTTGCTTTTCTATCAATATGAAATACAATCTAAGCATTGTTACTTTCTGGTGAAAAAATCTAGAAGGTAAACTAATGTTTAATTTCTTACCTGTCGATGAGAATTTCTTTCTCCAGGAGCAAATTTTCGTTAGTGCTGGGAATGCCAATCCACTGAGCTGGATCAAGTGTGTGCAGTGAAGTACTGTTCACCAAAGGATAGTAACAAGTCGTTTTATTTTGCAGCTGGAATTATGACATTCAGAGACAAGGCATGAGACTCAGTTCTCAAAGAGAAAGTCAGTGTTAGATTTTTGGGGGAGGATGGGAAGGAGGATTGTGTTTAGATTTTTTTTTTTTGTTCTCTCCTCCATGTGTTAAAACAGAAACTCTTATTTCAGTCTATATCCAAACACCATCAGGCATATATAATCTCTCTGACATAATTTCATATCGTTGTGTGCCACTATAAAAGTACCAAACAATAACTTTGTATATCTAGAAGATAATGCATATTTATGGCAGGTCTCCTTAAAACAAGTTAATAAGTCACTCCAATTCAGAAAACAGAAGTCAACAGCAGCAACATTTAATTCAACAAAGCCATTCTGAATTTATTTCAACTACATCTAATTTTCAAAAGGTTGGTTCTGGCTTATTAATGTTGCATTGCATTTTGGTTGACATAAATAATATCATTAATATGACTCTGGATTGATCACTGGATTTTGCAGGTAAATATTTCTCTTGGCTGAATATATATGAAGTTGGGGTAAATAATTATTGTACAATACTGGTAAAAGAAATCTGCACCTAATTTGCAGTGATGGACTGTTTATATTATTTTGCCAACATTTGACACTTTTTCAATCAAGGGACTTTCAAGCAATGTCATTGTAGTTTTTGGAACTATTAACAATTTTAATTTCTTCTCCATTCCCCACTTTTCTTTAAATTATTATACTTATCAATTTTGAGATTGCATTTTTTAAATTTGGTAGCATACATTTGAATTTTTCTTTTATTCATTTGTGTTTAATAAAATTTTATTGCCCATGCTTCATACTATATCTTTTACCTGCAACCTCTCCTTGAAAATGTAGTGCCACCACTTTTCAAAAGCCTATAAAGCTAAATCTACAGCCATCAAGTCTTTTTTTTTTCTTTCCTAAAGGTTTGATTCTGCAATAAAAGCACTTAGAGGATTATTTCTCCAGAGTACAATACTAGAATACATCAGGCTTTAAAATTAAGACACTTCTACACATTTCCCCCCATTCAGCATTTGTTCCCTTTGAAAATTATATGCAACAACATCAGCTCTGGTCTACATACTCATGAGCCCTGACAGAAAACTTACAGCCAGAAAAGCTACATATGCAGACATTCCTTATAGACAGAGGTTAAAATAACTTACATGCATCTGTTCCAGTTGCAGTCGAACACAATCCAGATGTTGTTTCCAAACACTGTGTGCACAATTTTCATGTGGATGTATTGTATAAGCTTCCTGCTTCGATGTCTGAGATTGAGCAGCCAAAGGGGTGGGAAACATACTAGCAGCATTAAGTCCCAAGGATACTTGCTTTCCACAGACTCTATTGGAATCTATTGATGGTTTAGTATTCTGCAATATTTTATTGTATTCTTTTTCTAGGCCAGCAGAAGTGCTATTTGAATTGCCTGGAGTATACATCTGGAGTTGGGACCAAGGACCAAGAGAATGCCTATCTAGAAAAGCAGAATGGGTGACTTCAGCATCTAGGCTGATAGGTTTCTGAACACTTTCCACACCTGACTGACCAGGACTATGAAACAAGGACTGATTGTAACCATTTTCTGCAGAAGTCTGATTCAGACAAAGAGAATTTCGGTTGATCACCTGGGATTGCCTCAAAGTGTCAGAGTCATAGCTGGACATCAGTCCTCCTGTGTCACCCAGTGAATTTGGCATGGAGGAAGCCAAAGTGGTCTGAGGAGGGCTTGATTCACTTGCTAGACAAGGTGATCTGTCCAATGTGGAAGGCATGACGTGAGCTGTAGGAATGGCCACTTGGCTTTTGATGGGTTGAAATGAAGAACCATAGTTGAGACTGCTGGATGCTAGAAAATAAAAAATAATACCGGAATTAAAAACAAAACTTTATAGATCAGCTGATATTTCACTTACCCTGGCTTTTGTGTACAGCAAGTATCTAGAAAATTGCCCAGAATAATTACTGCTTACAGTAATTATAGTAATGATAGCTTTCTTAATGTATAGAGTGTTATGACTAATAATAAAACCTAGATAGGCAATCAGAGTTCATAAAATACAAATTAAAGCTTTAGAAAATGTCAAAACTTACTTAGGAATCAAGACCTCAGATCTTAATTATAATCCCATCCACTGAATTGAAATCCTCATTTGTTTCCAGATATGTAAAGGAAGAGGCTGCTATTTCAAGGAAAGAATTAACTAGTTACTGCTATGAAAATGCAGTAAATGGTGCTATGTTGGCATCAGGCTCTTCTGAAAAGAAGTGTATGTTTTTGCCAATCACTATATGGGATAAGGAGGAGTTGAATGCTGAAAATACTGTCATGGAAATACCAGAGCTAACTAGATGGACGTATGAAGTTATTCTTAGTAGCTCTCAGATTTCAATACAGGAAAAACAACAGCAGCTATGCTAAACTCTGCAAGGAGCATGGTGTTCTAACAGTGTTTCCCTCTCATGAGATTCACCATATAAATTTCAAATGTATATATAACACCAAACTAGATTATTAGGAATGCAAGTTGATTGTACAGTTTAAAATCCATTTTAAAAATGTGAAAAAAATTGATTGTTCAAAAATTGTCCAAGAAGGCAATGCAGAAAAGTAGCTTAGTGCTGTTTACATTTTTTTTAGAGAAAGCCAGTTTGATCTAGTGGTTAAGATACTGGACTAGAAACATGGAAATCTGACTTCTAATCCTGCCACAGAAGCCAAGTGGGTGATATTGGGTAGTCATTCCCGCTTAACCCCAGGAAGAAGAAAATGGCAAACCATTCTGGGGGAAAAAAATTGGCAAGAAAACTCTCTGTGTCAATTGCAGAAGTCAATTCTAAATTAAAAGGAAAAACCAACAAAATAAGGGGGGGGGGGAGGCATGGAATGCTAAATAAAATTTCCCAGGAGGAATATCCCTGGCACTAAGAAGTACTTGTTCCTTAAGGTGACCATATTAATTATGGTCAATTAATATGGTCATATTAATATGACCATGACATATTAAGGTTCCTTAATATGACAAGTATTTGGAGAAAGGTATCCAAATATTAAAAGAACTGTCAGGCTAGCACATGCAGAAAGAGACAATACTTTAGAGACTTTGTTGTACACATGACATTAAACTGCCTTTCAGATCTCCATGCCTGAATATATGGAGGAGACAGAATTATGAGGATGAATCTCTGAATGTGATCAGACTAATCTGTAGCAACCTGCACAAACTGTTGGGGCTATTCTAAAATTTAATGGTCCTCACTGAGTGTATTATTTGTCTCAATATTTTTCCAATTTCATCTAATAAGGGGAGTAAAAAAAAGTAAAGGGATTCTAAGAATTAAGGGATTGAAATGAAAATTTACCATCATTATTGCTTGATGAGGGGACTCCAATAAATGCTCCCCCTGAGGCAGCCATTCTTGATTTATGATAAAAGCTTCTCTCTAGAACCACAAATTGATCTGGAATTTTCAGATGGTACCTAGGGAGTTGAACATAAGAGCAACACTTTAACGCTTGGATAAATATAAAAAGGTAACAATCTTCCTGAGTCAAGCTTCAATTCTGGTGACTGCTTTCATAGATTTCTGTTTGGATCAGTTCTTCAGAGCTATGATGCAATCAGACCCAACTGAATCAAAGCTCTCTGACTGGTCTAAAACCTTCCCAAAATCTCATGTATGTCCAGAAGATACTTTGACCAGGATGTTTTTATGCATATATAGAACTCAAGAAGTCTTCAGGAAGGCTATGTATCAGCTGACTTCTGAATTAAATTATGGGCTGTTACTCCACAACAGAATTTGTAGATGATAAATCCTATCTTATAATTTTACAATCACATCAACAGAGAATAGCAAAACAGCCAATATGCAATGCAGACCAAGAGCAAACATCACGAGCCAAGATATTTGTTTAGTGTCCTATTTTTAAAAAATGGAGTTTATAAAGATCATCAGATTTATTGTATCATTATCGCAGCTTTTTTCCTCCCAATGCAATTTACTCAGTATTATATCTTATAGTAACACTTTTGGATTCTTTCCCTATTACTCAGCTAATTATATACAGACTTATGCCTCTCAACTAAGAATGAACCTTTCACAAATCCGACAACATAAATCTAATCCATGAAAGGAAGGAATGAGTAAATATTGCTTGTATATTATCTATATAATTGCCAGAAAATTTTGTTAGCTTCCATTTGTTTGACCGTGCAAGTCTGTCCAAACTTAGCTGGAATTAAATCCTATTGAATTTGAAAAACATTTTAAGATTATTTTTAAATCTGTTTGCTGCCCATCTCGCTGTGGGGTGACTTTGGGTGGCTTACTGGCTGTGTTCATACCACATATTGAACCCAAGTGAACCCAATTACTAAGTTCACGTTTGTACAATACAGTAAACTAGCATTTCTCATAGTGTGGTCTGCAGGTGCCTAAGGATCCCCAAGACCCTTTCAGGGTGTCTATGAAGTAAAAAAATATTTTAACATTGCTTTAATTTCTAATAAAGTAAGTGCATGGAGATAGATATAAGCTACCTAAACAAAACTCTTTCGGTCATTTTTAAGAATGTAAATTGGGTCCTGGGACCAAAATGTTTTGAGGACCACTGGACTAAACATCAAATAACCAAAGTATTTTTGTTGCCACAATCAAGTCAAACACAAAATAATGAAGCTTAGCCCCTAGTGTTATGTTACTTACAACATGCTGTGTGAACCTAGCCGCTGAATAATTAATGTTTCAAAATAATGCTTGTTATCTGGAGTATGTTCTATGGCCCCAGAAAAAGTTGTGTGGTGGGTGGGGAGGGGACACCAGAGCAAAAGGATGATTGTGGGGAGAAAAACTATACAGATTTGGTTTGTGAAAGGAAAAATAGTATACATACCTATGGCCATATTTTTAGTGCTTTTCATGTGTTTAATTTTGTGCTCCAGTCACAGTCCACTGGAGTTCAATGGCCTGTACATTTAAATACAATAAAAGAAATACAGGTAGTCCTTAACTTACAACCATTCATTTAGTGACCAAAGTTACAACGGCTGTGAAAAACATGACTTATGACCATTTTTCACACAACTGTTGCAGCACCCCCCACCATTACGTGGTCAAAATGCAGACACTTGGCAACTGGCATGTATTTATGACAGTTGCACTGTCCCAGGATCATGTGATCACCTTTTGCCACCTCCTGTCAAGCAAAGCCAATGGGGGAAGCCAGATTCATTTAACAACCGCAGGGATCCACTTGACAAACCATGTTACTATCTTGACAAACACAATGATTCACTTTAACAGCTGTGGCAAGGAAGGTCGTAAAATGGGGCAAACCTCACTTAACAACTGTCAACCCTTAACCACAGAAATCTTGCGACTCAATTGTAAC
>JANHFM010010845.1:91907-106438 GCA_032468115.1 Grayia smithii | reverse complement strand
TCCTCTGGAGTGGGGTGGGAATGGAAATTTCCCCTGGAGGGGGGTAAGAATGAAGATTTTGCAGTATCCTTCCCCTGACACGCCCACCAAGACACGCCCACAGAACCGGTAGTAACAAAATTTAGATTTCACCCCTGATCTGTACCTTAAACTCTGTACTTCTTTCACAGAAGTGCACAGTGAACAAAATTGCTCATCAATGTTTTATAGCCAAGTGTGTCCAATAGAACTACTATCAGAGTCTACATAGCTCTAGCTGAACCTGAACAGGAAATCAGATTAAGCTTTGTGCCTGTTGATGCTTGAATAAGGACATTACTTGAAGAACAGATATTTAAGAAGCAGAACAGTCATCCTAACAATGACAGAATGTTTGAGAATTAAGAGTGAAGCCAAGCTTGTAGGCCAGTTGACAAAACTGTCCATCTATTATGTTGTTTTTATTGACACCTAAAATAGGCCGTGTACACCAGTTGCCATTTTTTGTAACTGCTTGACAAAGTAATGAGATGTCAAGATTTGGTCAAACTCAACTCCTTGCTCAAAAAACATTGGTGGGTTGGTCTGTCTGTCTGTCTATTACACAGTAAAATTCTTCCCTTGAAAAATTACAAAATATAATTCATTTAGCTAATAAGAATAAAAAAATATTATAACTCATGGGTCAATTCAGACTTTTATTTTTTTTTAAAAAAAGTCATGAACTCAATAAATTACACAATAATTTCCCCCCCTTAATAATTTTTTCACAAAATAAAATTTACAATTTATAAGAGAAAGCTTTGAAACTCCTTTCTCTTTTGAAGTGCTGATGAGTTATTTTTTATGTTTTGCTGGTGGATTGTTCTGTGACTGCTACAATTGGTTTCAAAGATTTTACAGGAAATCAAACCAAACCAAACACAAGCAACAACAAAAATCACACATAGAGATTTTAAGGGACAATTATTCAGTAGGTAATAAATGGAACAATCAAGTTGGCATTCAATGCCAATACTAAGCACCATGAAGAGAAGTGTCCAGGGAAGTTTCCCCAACTTTTAAAAATAAGAAACAAGTGCATTTTTAACATTAACTGTTACTGGGCAATATATAATTTGCTCTATTTGTAGCTTCGACACTGCACTAAAAAGTACACCAAATAATATATCCAAAAATCTGAAAGACTTGTTAAGTGCCAAGAAACTGTATGTAGTAATCAGACTAGTTAGGACTAAGTAGTAGAGAGTTGCTGGTTTTCTAATTCATAAGGACTGTCAAGATCCTGCACTCATATTCTTTTGTATGACACAAATATTATGTAACTGTTCAGCTGACGGGAGATACAGTGTCATTAAGCATAGGATAACCATAGAAATGTCATCCTATGTGCAATGCAATCTTGTCTCTAAAGGCACAAATGGTGCTTTAAAGAATGAAGACGTTTGATTACTTTGAAAATTTGATATTCTAAATGTATATAAGTCAAGCCCTTGCTTATCCTCTCAGTTAAAGGACAAACATAACCTGGATCCTCAGTTAAAACAATTTAGCACTGCAAGCCAGACATATGCTACCCTAGTTGAAATTCTCTTAAAATATATCTCTATGTTAATGTGACATTTGTTTGTTATTTTAGCGAAAATTTTTAATTTGACTTTTTCCAAAATTGTATCAACTATTAAAGTAACAATCCTATGCATACTTACCTCACTGAACTCTGTGAGACTTGCTTACTATTAGCAAGCAAAGGATTATACTATATGACAGATAACTACACTGAACAAAAGAAAAAAACACCATGTATTTTTCAAGTTTTAGAAATATATCCCCTTGAATGTCCCCTTGTTTAATGTGGACATAGCAGCTAAGGAGTAATCAAATACCTTTTCTTATCTACTTTTCAGATTCTAGGTATAACGAACAAGAATTTTAAAACATAATTTCTACAGTGCTTCTCTTAAGAAAACATAGGGCAGTTCACTTTCTGGTTTCTGTGCCAGGCATCAGGACAGTTTCAACTTGTACAATAAAATATTTTTGACATTTTTTTTGACATGAAGACGTATACTACGCTATAAATTTCTCATGTAATTTATCTACTGGTATTTACTCATAAATTGAGTTTTCATTGTACCAGGTTTGCAATTCTTTTTAACTGTATGTATGAACAAGATGCTGCAACCTACGAACCAGTAGCCTAGGAGAGAAGCAGGTTGCTGAGTGCTTCAGATGAAAACAAAAAGAGCGAGAGATTCACTTTAGCAGTAGAGACTTCAGTTATGATCCAGAACAGTGGGCAATAGTAGTAATGTCACATCAATGTGACACAATGAATGAACATTTAGGTTTCTGGTTGAACTAATTATACACGCCGCTCTCTGTACACGTGTTTAAGAAAACAGTGCCCAATTTTCTCTAATTTTCACCCAAGCTGTATGGGGAACAGGGGTAATGAATCTTTGCCAAACAACAAACTAAATCATGAGGGAACCATAGTTGAAGATTTAAAGATTTTTTTTAAAAAAATCCCGAATTAAAATAAGACTTAATATCAAATACAAGATATAGCTGTGACCAGTAACTCTGGGTCTACCAAATAATCATTTGGTTATCCTTGAAAAAAGTAGCTAAACATACGGTATCACGACAAAAGTGTTGGCACCTCAACTGGAATGAGCCATCAGCTTACTTAATACAACCTTCCAAACTTAAGATTTTCCCTACAGTGCTTGAATCGGAGGTTACTTGTGCATCATACTGTGAACCTCATTTTGTGTTATCACATTGTTTTAAGGGGAAGAAAAGGGAATGGACACAAAAGCTGGGGCATCAAAGAATGTGTCACAGTCATTCAATTGTATGAATTCTATAAATTTGGGACATGTCTTTTCCATATTGGAAGGGGTTACATCACCCATTGTGACATAAATATATACACATTTACTCTACAAAGTTGATTGATGATTTGCATTACCAGCATGCAAGTCTTCTCCTTCAAGGGCATTCAAGATTCTACAGTAAGAAATTGGAATGTCTGAAATATTCCATAAAGTATTCCTAGAAAAACCATTGCCTAACTCGTTAATTTTCCTGACAAGTTAGAAAGCTTTTTACAGATGTAATTTGGAAATATACATATTGGGATACTGAAAAAGAAGAGCAACTTTTGCTTAGCATACAAAAATAAAAAGAAATGCAATGAGGAAAACATATGGAACCCTGAAGCTTAAAATGTGGGTTAGTCTGGTTTTTGCTTCTTTAAAATGCTGCACCATTGTTACACACATTTCTGCCAAAAAGGCAAAGCACTTCACAAGTCACGTGTCCCAACTGCTGTCTTTAAAAGCAATTTTGACTAACCGGAGTTCTAGTTCAAAAGCATCTGGCCGGTCTTGTGGGTTAGCAGCAAGCATTTCCTTAATCAGCTGTTTCATGCGAGCATTCATTTTCTTTTTCTTAACAGGTATGAGTAGTTCCATTTTGGGATTTTCCAGCAATGCCTCTCCAACAGGTACAATCTCAGTCCCTTGTTTCACGTAGCTGCCCAAGAGTTCTTTCTTTGTCTCTGTGTCTACGAAAGTGATTCTTTCTAACATTGCCCAGATTATAATCCCCAATGCAAAAATGTCTGCTTTGGCAGTGTAGTGACCTTCCCAAACTTCAGGAGCCATGTAGAAGTCTGTGCCACAAGCTGTAGACAGAAAACATTTATTTACATTCACAGGCTCTTCGGGATTTTGTCCTGATGCTGAACAAACCTTGCTTAGGCCAAAGTCAGCTACTTTCAAAGTAGGTTCCAAGTCACTAGCATCCATCCTGCTTTGAGAGATCAAGATGTTGTCAGGCTTGAGATCACGGTGAATGATCTGATTTTTGTGCAGAAAAGCCAGGGCACTGCTGAGCTGAAGCATGAAACTAGTGTTGGTCTTACGGCTGGGCTTTCGGGATAGGAGGTATTCATTCATATCACCTCCATCACAAAAATCCATCACAAACCAAAGATAGTAGGCACTTCTGGGATCAAAGGCAATTTCACCTTTCAAGGAGGTCTCTACAAGCTAAAATACAAATATATTTAATGTATATATTGAACAAACATGATTCAAATCCCTATGTACAGCACATTAGTCAAACCGTGAGTGAGTATCCAAGGGCCACCTAAATCTAGGAAAATACTGGCTTCTAAACAAAAAAGTAAAACTTAGTTTGGAACTATGTTTATTTAATATCATTTTCCATTTGCTTGACATTTTCTTTTCTTTAGTATAAGGGTTTCTCTTACATCACTTATGTCATGATGCACTAGAAAAATTATATGGATTTCATTATTTCATTCTCTCCTGCAAATGTCCTTACGTGGTTTATAAAGCTAATCCAAGCTACATTTTCATTTCTGATTTGCCTGCTAAAACAGAAATGAGTCTGTGTTTACATATTATGCTAATTCAAAATATTGTTAGTTTGGTTTGGGCTTAATATGATTGATGGTTTATGGCTGTTGTGTAAACCAAATCTTTATAAATTAATAAATCATAATTGTCCATATTCATTTACCTGTAAATAAAGTGAAGAGCTGGAACCATGAGACATCTTCTGAACCATGCCGTCTTTTTGCAATATGCATTCTTCCAAGTGGATTACATTTGGGTGTTGGCTTTTAATACTACTAAGTGCCCAGAATTCACGCAAGGCTAGTTCTACGTTCTCTGGAGCATGACACCGAATTTTCTTCACCGCAACACGTGCAGAGGTTTTCCTTACTACTGCTTCATATACCACACCATAGCTGCCACGACCAACCTCTCTTATTAGATCGTATTTTGGCTGGCTACTCACCATCTTCAAGGTCAAGGTGTCTATGAAAATAAAAACAAAAAAAAATTGTAGCTGATTTTCCCCCCCACAAATCTTAAGATAAAAACTGAGTTTTTATGGCTGAGTTCATTCAGCCATTGTAGCTGACAAAATACAGCACGATTGATTGCTTAAACATCTTGCACGTTTCAAGCAATTAGTTTAGTCAAGAAACTATTAACATGGAGAAATATAGGTAGGACCATTCATTTAGAGGAATGGCAGACAATTTAGGATAAAAAGATGAAAATGATTTTGTCATCTAACTATAAAGAAAACCTATATAAAATGCTATATAGGTGGTACATAGCACCAGCCAGGATAGCCAAGATGTTCCTGAATTTGTCGGATCGGTGTTGGAAATACAGATCGGCCAGGGGTACATTTTCCCACCAATGGTGGACTTGCCCAATGATTAAAAAATTCTGGACCAAAATTAGAAATTGGCTATTTGAGATAACAGGCATAATCTTTCCTCTCAAACTGGAATTCTATTTGCTAGGTATGAAACAAAACAAAATTAAGAAAAACGATTGGTATTTATTTATACATATTGTAACAGCAGCGAGGTTAGCAATCGTTCAATATTGGAAAGATGTTAAGGTACCTCCGGAACAACTAGTTTTATCAAAAATTTTGAATTGCGCTGAATCGGACAGACTAACATATATATTAAAAGATAGACAAGATGCAATGTTCTATAAATCCTGGGAAAAGTGGTATTTATGGTACCAAAACAGAATATCACAAAATAAGACTAATACTTCAGATACTTAGATCAAAGGATTAAATTATGGAACAAATAGATTAAGATATGTAAATAGTTAAATTTTAAAATGTTACTAAATCTTTTCAAATATCTGGATAAAATAAGTTGGAATGATCTCTTAAATTTTATTGAAGGGGGCAGAAAAACCCACTAGTCATCAAACTTTGTCATTTATATTTAGTTATTGTTGTTTTTTCTCTTATTGTTTGTTGTAGATATATCAATCTGTGTATTTTTCGTTTTGTTTTATCCGTTGTAAATATTAATAAAGATGTATTTTAAAAAAAAACAAAAAAAACTATTAATAGTCAACACCATTCCCCTGGAAGGGTTCTGTTGTTTTTGATTGACAGATAGACATTCTAGTGGTGTAGTTAGTTACCAACTCAATATTGGGGAAGAGCTGAAAGGCATATTATTAGAGATGATATTGTCAAGTGAAAAATCAACAAACCAGGAGGCAAGTATGGCTATTAAGGAATGACCTGGAATCCAGGAGACAGAAGATGGAAAAAACAAAGAGGCTGTTATATAACTTTCTTTTGGGTATGGGGTAGGATGTGATTGTAAGTCTGTTATTTGGGGAGAAACTATGTGAAACCATGATTACTTTCATCTAATGATACCTGCGATACAGTGTATAAATGGTATAGATCAGTGGTCGGCAAAGTATGGCTCGTGAGCCACAAGTGGCTCTTTGGCCCCTTGAGTGTGGCTCTTTCACAAAGTTGAAACTGTGGCTTTTAATTTTTTCTTTGTATTTTTAATTTTTTCTTTGTATCAATAATTTTTTTTTTTAAAAAAAAGATACTTCGTGGTGTAACTCATGCGCAGAAGTCCATTTTTGGCTGGTCACGCCCCCTTTGGCTCCATGTGTTGTGCTTGGAAGGAGCCGCCGGAGCTGCCGCTCCCTCTCCCCGCCTGGCTGCACCACGTGCACATGTCTGTTTGCCCTCCTGAAGCAACTCTGTGGCGGTTCGCTTTTATTTTGACAACGGTGGGCATTTGAGAGCGAGCCTCTTCTCCTGAATCCGATGCCGGCATTTGCTTTCCTCCTCCTCCTCCTCCAGAACGCCGGCATCAATCGTTCTGGAGGAGGAGGAGGAAAGTGAACACCATTCAGAAGAGGCTTGCTCTCAAACGCCCACCATTGTCAAAATAAAAGCGAACGGCCGCAGAGTTGCTTCAGGAGGGCAAACGGACGTGTGTACGTGGTGCAGCCAGACAGGGAGGGGGAGCGGCACCTCCGGCGGTTCCTTCAAGCGCAGCACATGGAGCCAAAGGGGGCTGCGGTGCACCTGTTGCTGAGGCGGCAGTGCGATCACTCAGCCAGGGTGGATTCAGCGGGGGCTGCATTGAAACAGAGCTTTGAAATAGGATTTAAAATAATTTTTTTTCTATCGGGTTCTATGGGCGTGGCTTTGTGGGATTGGGGGTCAGATAACTTAGTGGGCGTGACATCAGTGAGTGACATCAACTTAGTCACGCCCACCCAGGTTTTGTGGCTCCCGGTGATTTTTTTTTCATTGGGAAACGGCCAAAATGGCTCTTTGAGTGTTTAAGTTTGCTGACCCCTGGTATAGATAGTCTATGTTTACCATTTGTTTTGTAAGAAAACAGGTACTTTTATTTATTTTATTTAAAACACTTATATAGTGCCCATCTTCTAATCAAGTCTGGGCAGCTTCCAGTCAAAAGTTTAAACAATATTTAAACCCATACTAAAATTTAAAAACACAAATAAACAAAATTAAAATCTAAAAGCTATACACAGTAAAATATTAAAAACAACAAAAACCTGGCTTCAAGTCAGACTTCTAATGTGCAGCCATCCAATCTTATCCCAACACTTTGGGGAAAAGCCAGGTCTTAAAAACTTTACAGAAAGCTACAAGGGTAGAGGCCTGTTGAACAGGCAGAGTCTTCCATAGAGCAAGGGCTACCATGGAAAAGGCACACTTCCAAGCTCTCATCAGATGGCAATATTTAGAGGAAGGACTAGGAGCTTGCCTACCTTATTTGGCCTGGTAGAATGGTTAAATGTCCTTAGGGAAATGTGGCCCTGCAGATAACCTGGCACTGGGCCATATAAGGCTTTAAAGGTGATGACCAACATCTTGAATTGCACCTGGAAAAAAACTGGAAGCCAGTGTAAATTGTGCAACAAATGTGTTACATGATCAAACCTGGGAGCCCCCATTACTGTTCATGTTCCAGAAAGATTAAATCAAATAGAAAGATTAAGGCTTTACACATCACAGATTTAGTTTTGGTTTGTTCTTGTTTTAGCATAGTGTATTATCTGAATTATTTGCTGAAAATTGTAAATCCATAAACATCACATTAAGCCATAATAATAAAGACATAATGCTTACATTTTATGGTTTATGCAAATAATATACTGGGCCAATAATGACAGTTGACAAATTATAGCTAATGAAATCATGTCTTAATGCAGACTGTGCACTATGCAAAAAGAATGGCTGCAGATGCATTCATTTTGGCTTTTATCTATTGGGTTGGGTTGAAATAGTCTAAATTAATAAGTGTTGATACTAATAGTCTGAAATAAAATTCAGAATATGATCTAGATTTGTGAGGTTTTGCAACAACCTTATAATGATATCCTGCAAGATCTACACGACATAAAAAACTCAGCTAAAACAAGCTAGCATTTTAGAGCATGCTGCCTTGGCTGTTTAAATAATATACTGACAAGCCTGGTTCACTCTTTGTGTAGTATCAGTTTCTTATTTTAAGAAATCAGTTTGTATTTCATTGGAAGATTCAGGGACAATGTGAGAGGGTAATAACATTTTTTAAAAAATAATTTTTATTAAAAGGAGATTTTGTAACGATTAAAAAACTATAGAAACAGAAGAAACAAAAAATAATAAAAGAATAAAATGAAGAATAATAAAAAGCAAGAAAAAGAAAGGTATCTGAAAAAGCTACATCCAATCTTATTTGCAGCAGTTTCAATCAGCAGTTACCCTCCCATGTTGCATATCATAAACAAATCCTTTAATCAATAAAATCCAAAATCAGCATTTTAATCCATTTTCATAAAGTGTCTATGAAGTCTTTCCAGTCTTTCATAAAAAAAAGTTCCTTGATCAAACAATTCAGTTTAGCCATTTCTGCAAACTCAGTCCTTAGTCTATTATTAGTGTTTCTGTAGTTTTTCATTTTTGTGCATATATTTAAATTATAAGACTGAATTTCAGATCTTTTAACCACATTTCCAATGATCAATTAGAATATTATAACCAACATTTTTGGCTCATTTTATTATATATTCTTTAACTTGCTTTTCCCCTGGTATTTATATATTTTAATTTGACCTTTTAAGTTAATTTATCTTCACCATGTCTTTGCTTGCTCCTTTTACTTTTTGACTATGTGAACTTGTTGACCGGACACCATGTTTTCTGCATGGCTGTGCTTTGCAGAATGTTTAACTGGAATTTTGCAGTGAACCACACATTCCGATTGACCTGAATGAGGAAGAATTTCAGTGGCTGGGAATATAGTTTATGTGTAATTTGAAGAATGAGCTAACATTAAATTCTAAAATAGATTCTCACCCAACCACTTCTTCATGCAAACTTCACTTACCTGAAAGTCAGGAAAATGGCTTGTGTGATCTGCTGTCACGGGGGTGGGGGTGGGGGGTGATTTTGTTATATTGTACTATTTATTTGATTCTTTTTGTTAGTTTTTATTGTTTTAAATGTGGTTTTTATTCTGTAAGCCAACTTGAGTTGCCATGGTCAATAGACAGCAATATAAATTAATTAATTAATTAATTAATTAATTAAATAAATAAATAAATAAATAAATAAATAAATAAATTTAAAAAAAAAATGGGCTATATCTAAAATTTAGGGGATCCCATTTCTCCTTATTTTTGCTCTTATGCATTTAATAGGACAGGTTTTCCAAACTTTGAGAATGAAGAAAGTCCCACCTTTTAAATTTCTGTTTGTCCATGCAAACAGAAGCGGGATAGGAACCTTGCCAGAAAGAAACTAGATATCCTGAATGAAGGAATCCTAAACAGATGGAAATATACAGCTGTTCAAGTAGAAAACACTGTATTCTTATTTTGACACTAACATGGTGCTAATTATTCACCATGACACCATGAAAAAACATCAAGAAATATGGATACTTACACAACAGCTGCAGAAACTGACTTATTTTTTAATCTACAAATTGTGATATTTGTGTTTCTTGCTAACATGAGGCTCAATTGTATTAAGAATTTTGGACCTTTTTTAATGTAGAAGGAACATACTTGTGCAGTGTCTAAGAAGTTCCAGATGTTTGTTATAAATGGACTTTATGAAGCTGAGTGTAATTAATTTCAATATAGCAGTCTAGAGAGTGCCCTAACTCTGCATATAATGTTCTTTTCTGGGCATAATTGGGTTGAATGCTGTCAGATGCTGTGCTGCATTAATTTCTGTGAAAAATGCAATCTATCTGTTGTATATAATGCAACATTTAGCACTTCCAACATTTAGCTGATTTATCTTTAAATATCTTTGCTAACCTCGTCGGTGGAAGATGCCATCTATAAAACATTTTATATAAATTCTCTTTATATGCAGTTGACATTGTTAATTTATGATTCCTGTCCAACAGTTTCTGCCATTTATCTAGTTCTATCGTATAACCAAAATTTTTCACCCATGCTATCATTGTCTCCTTTACTTGTTCCTCTGCTAGCTTTTCACCCAGTAAATAATTATACAGTTTCTTTATTAAATTTTCATCTGTTCCTGTTAATTTTTTTTCTAATTCTGTTGGTTCTTTATAAAAACCCTGTGATTTTACATCTTTCTCATATCTAAAATGTATCTGCACTTGTACATACCATGATAAATTGATCCCTTGCTCACTCATTTTCTCTTTTGTTTTCAGTTCCCCCTTTTCATTCAAAATGTCTTTGTACCTAACAATATTTCCCATATTAATAACATTTGACTGAATCAATGCTTCCATTGTTGAAAGCCAGACCAGTATCTTCAAATAGTGTTGTTCTTTAGTTTTCTCCCATACCATCATTAGTGCATTTCTTATAAAATATCTCTGAAAATATCCATGTACTATATCTTATTTTTCCCATACCACAGAAAGCCATGCCACCCCAGTAGTAAATCATGTCCTTCCAGAGTCAATAATCTTGTGTTCTTCAATACAATCCACTCTTTCATCCATGTTAGTACTGCAGCCTGGTAATATAATTCCCAGTTTGGTAGCCCAAAACCACCTCTGTTTCTTATATTTTGCATCATTTTCAGGCCAAAGTCCCAAAGTCCATCTCTTTTAACTGAATTAACATAAATTGCCAGTTCATCTTCTCAAACGCTTTCTGTGCATCTAAGAAGATCTGCGCCATTTGCTTCTCTGAATGTGCTTCATAATACTCAAAAATATTCAAGATTATTCTCATGTTATCTTTAATTTGTCTCTTAGGTAAAAAAACATTTTGATCTGGATGTATAAATGGATTTAAAAATTGTTTTAGTCATTCTGCCATTATTGAAGCAAATATTTTATAACCTGCATTCAACAGGGATATTGGTCTGTAATTTTTTATTTGTGGTAAATCTGCATCTTCTTTTAGTATAAGAGTAATATATGCTCCCATCCATGAATTCGGTACATTTGCCTCTAACAAAAGTTCATTAAATTTTTCCAACATTGGGTTATACAAAGTTTCTTGCAGTTCTTTATACAATTCTGCTGGTAGACCATCTGGTCCTGGTGTCTTCCCATTTTTTTTTGCCTCTTAATTGCTTCTGTTAACTCCATTATTGATATATGTTCATCTAACATTGCTTTGACTGATTCTGGTATTTTAGGTAGCTCCGCTTTTTCTAGATATTGTGTTATTTTCTCTTCTGATATTGACTCTTGATTGTATAGATTCTTATAGTAACTTTGGATCACTTTCTTCTCATCCTCGTTTTGATAGTAAATTTTCTCATCATTGTCCATTAACTTATCTATCAATTTCTTTTCTTTTTCTTTTTTCAGTTTATATGCCAACCATCTTCCTGGTTTATTCACATTTTCAAAAAAGTTTTGTTTAGCACTTTTAATTTTCCTTATTAAATCTTCTTTATCCATCAAGCTCAGTTTATCTTTCGTTAAGTCCATTTGATTCTTTATATCCTTTTTTTGTGGATCTTTTTGTAGTTCTAACTAATTTCTTATATTCTTCTTCTAATATCCTCTGACTTTGTTTCTTCTTCTTCGTTTCTTCTTCCTGTTTAATTTTGCTCTGTATGTTATAGCTAAACATCTAATATATGCCTTAGCTGTGTCCCCTACAGTTTGTAGTGATGTTTCTTCTTTTCTATTCTCTTTAAAGAAAAGAGAATTGAATGAATTGAATGCATTCTTTTCCTTTTAATATTTCTCGATTCAATATCCATCTCAGTATTCTCTTCTGCCCTTCCCATATAACTTTTATTGGGTTGTGATCCACCCAGTTACCTATTTCTATACTTATTTCTTGAACATTTGCTTTCAGTTCCGCCGTCATCCATATCTATTCTTGACCAGGACATGTGTCTATTTGAATAAAATGAATATTGATTTTCTTTGGGATTCATTTCTCACCAAATGTCTTGGGTGTCTAGTTCTTCTGCTATTCTAAAGAACGTCTTTGGGAGTATTTTCCTTACTTTTTTGTTTACCTTTCTGGTTTTATAGTCCATTTCCGCATCCACAATTGCATTAAAATCTCCCAAGATACATATATTATCATACTCCAGGTCTATTATTTTTTTGTGAAGTTTCCCATAAAATACTCTTGATTAACATTTGGTGCATATATTGCTACCAAATGTATTGGTTTATTATTCATCATTATTTCCACCATTAAAAGTCTCCCTTCCTCATCCATAAAGATTTATTTAGCATTTATTTTCTCTTTTATATATAGGGCTATCCCCCTTTTCTTTTGCAATGATAAAGAAGTGTATAACTTTCCAAATTTGGGATATTCCAATACTTAAAAAAAAAATTTATGTGAACTTCTTGCAGACAGATTATATCTAATTTTAATTTTCCTAGTCTATGAAAGGTCCATTTTCTTTTTATTGCTAAATTCAGTCCATTTATGTTAACTGATATTAGTTTAACTTCTTCCTCCATGGTTCTTTGTAGATGGGATTTGCCATTCTAGTCATTCTTTCTTCTCTTAGTTATTTTGCTTTTGCCCTCTCTCTTATTGCTATTTCCTCTCTTTTATCTTCTTTCTGTTGCCCATACCTCTCTTCCATCTCTTCTTCTTGTTATTTTATCTCTCCTTTGTCACTTATACTCATTTCTGCTAGCAGTCCAAAATATTGCTTGTAAAATTGTTCTGCTTTTTCTACAGAATCCAGCTTGTGTCTTTGCTCCATCCAGGTCATCAATATTCCCTCTGGGATCAGCCATCTAAAATTTACTCCATGCTTCATTAATTGTTTTGTTAAGAACTGGTATTCTCTTCTTATATCTCTTACTCTCCTCGGAACCTGTTTTAATACTATGATTTCCTTCTCCTTATATTTTAAAGGCTCGTCTCTTGCTCTCTGTAGGATTTCTGCCTTCATTGCTTTTTTTGTAAATCTCACGTGCACCTCTCTAGGAAGTTTATGTCTCACCGCATATCTGGTGTTAACTCTAAATATTTTGTCAATGTCTGCCAAAATTTTTCCTTTATCCACTTGTAGGTCTTCCACCAATAACTCTGCCATTTTTTCTGCCAAATTTTCTCCTTTTTCTTCCTTGATATTCTGAAATCGTAGATAATAGTCAGCCTATCCATTTCTAAAGAGATTATTGTTCTTTCTTTATTTTTGTCTGCCAGAGTGAGTCTACTATCTACTTCATCCACCTTTTTCTCAGTTTGTTCAACTTTTTCTTCTGCTTGCTGTATATGTTGTTTTTTGTCATCATTTGTTGAACATTCTCAAGTTTGTCTTCTACTTTTTCAAATTTATCCTCTACTTTCCCTATTTTCCCCTTTTCCTCTTTAAACTCCTCATGTAACGCTTGCATCATTGCTTTCAGGTCTGCATGTATAGCCTGCATGGCGTTTTTTCTGGTTGTAATAAAGCATCCAATGTCCTCTTTTAACCTCTGTCTTCTTGTTATTGTTATTTTCTTCAGGTTCTTCCAACCTTAATCCTTTAATATCCCTCAAGAAGGGGTGATGTATCAATAAATTGTAATCCACATAGGTCCACCAATCCCAGTTGTTTTATAATCTTCAAGGAAGAGTTCACAGAGTTCACAGAGCCAGAAAAAGAAAAGAAAAACAAGAAAAAAACCACATAGCAGCCTTGCTTATATTTGAGTTTCAAGAGCTGAGCTGTTTAAAAATAAGACTTTAGAAAGTCTCAATCTTACGCTCTCCACCTCAGTTTTCAATTTTCAATCTAACCAACCTGATATTCTAGCAGTCAATTCATATCTTGTTTACAGCATTCTCAAGGCTAAATCTGCTTCCAACTTCAGCCAGTAGATGGCCCTCTGACTCTGCTTCTCTCTCTCTCTCCTATCCTTTTTCTCTTTCAGATTTGGACTTTAAAGGGGAAAAAAAAGTAATAACATAGTACAAAAATACAAAAAGGGCAGCTCTTTTTATCCAAATATTGCGGTGGTCCAAGCTTCTCTACAGTCCAATAATATATTTGAGCCTTCCAGTCTAGCTTTTAAGTCCAGAGTGTTTTCACTCTTTTTCTAAAAGTTTTAACTTCCTGTTCCAAAAGTTCTCCTCGCCACTTTTCAGTGTCGTCTGCACCTCTATAACTGTCTGGTTTGGTTCTGCAACCCAACAAAAGAGACACAGACTTCAGAGGATAATTAGAACTGCAGAAAAAACAATTACTACCAACCTGCCTTCCATTGAGGACCTGTA